>JAVIAB010000050.1:39164784-39244784 GCA_032433765.1 Megaustenia siamemsis | reverse complement strand
TTTGTTGTAAACAGAAGACTGGTATAGTGTGAGGATAACTACGTTTTCTCTTTTACTGTAAACAGAAGATTAACATGCTCACAGTAACCATGATGCACTCTTAACAGAGATTTAACATATTTTAAGAGTAACCATGATGTACTCTTACTGTTAACGGAGATTTAACATATTTTGAGAGTAACCATTATGTACTCTTACTGTTAACAGAGATTTAACATATTTTGAGAGTTACCATGATAAATCCTTACCGTAAACAGAAGACTGACATTTTTTTGTTTTTAAGAGTAACCATGATGCACTTTTACTGTAAACAGGAGATTAACATATTTTGAGAACATCGAACATTAATCTTGTATTGACACATCGCTGCTGTGTACAGTTGCCATAAGGAAGAAGACAGTAACCTTTTGCCGGCACGTAGCAAGTGCTAGTTGTCAGTGTTGACTATCCCATTATATCCACAGATGTATCAATATGGCTGGGGATTTAATTGTGTTGCCTCGTGTTAATGAAGACAATGAACTGGTCGAGAAGAGACCTCAAGCCGTTTTAATTCTAAAATTGATTTATTGTTTCGTTACATACATATTTGAGTATGAGGTGCTTGCATTTTGATGTCTGTTTCGTTTGTTCGGGTTCAAGTTTATATTCAGCGCGGTGAGTTGTTGCGGATATTTGTATGATTTCTGACAATTGATGATGATGATGCACTGTAGATAGAACATTGTGGAAGGACATGATCGCCTACGCCAACCGGTATGGCACATGATGATGATGATGATGATGACGAAGATGAAGGCGATGATACAGATGATACAGATGATGGTGTTGATGGTTTCGACGATGATGACGATGACGTTGGCGACGACGATGATGATGATAATATTGACGATGGCGTCGATTGTGACGACGATCATGATGGCGTTAACGACAACGAAGATGATGATGACTATAATTATGATGATGATGATGATAATGACGATGGCGTCGATTGTGACGACGACGATGATGATGATGGCAGTGACGACAACGAAGATGATGATGACTATGATGATGATGATGACGATGGCGTCGATGATGTCAAACAATAGTGCATTTGACATAAGATGAGTAGCTACCACAGAGTAACCAAGAGAAAGACCATAAGAGAAAAAAAAAACCGGAATAACACAGGCAGCGGGCAGCCGAATCAATAACTTGTCGTGGAGCTTCAAACCACGGGAACGCGGGTTCGAATCTCGAAAAGATCAACAGTTTTTCTCTACCGGAAGTGAAATTAAAAATTCACCGGGTCCTTGAACACCTCGTGGTGACTGCACTAGAAAAGCGGCTTTTATTCTCCCATCGTTCCTCGGCAGACCCGAAATGGGAAAATGTGGTAAGTAAGTACGTACAAGAAACAAACAGAGACAATAAGTAAAATGGTATGACCACCTGAAGAAAATATATAGGGAATCGTTACATACCAGAAGTGGAGAAAGGGGAAAAGTTTGCAGGCCAGAAGTAAAATGAATTGAAAATATCAATGACACACGGCAACAGTATCAGATGGCAATGATTGAGATTGATAAAGCCATTTCCATTGACACCTAATAAACGTTAGTCTCCAAAAATATAGCGTTGCTGACATCGTGTCCTGTGAAACGTAAAGAAAGTGAGTGAGATGGACAGAGAGAGAGAGAGAGAGAGATTGGAGAAGAAGTGGAGAAAAAAGATAGGTGGATAGAGGAGATATAAGATGAATATGAAGAAGAAAAAAAGGCGAACGAAAGGGAGAGAGATGGAGAGAAAAAGAGTGGAAAATAAGACAAAGAGGAGAGGAGAATTAGAGACAGGAAAAGAAAGCACATGATAGGTAAAGATTTAACAAAAAATATTGAGTCAGTGAAAAAGAAGGTAGATTGAAAATGTAGAGGTATAAAGAGGTGAGAGTAGGTGATGAAAGAGAGAGGGGAGGGGAAGATTGGCATGAAATGAAAAAAAAACGAGCGAAAGTGACAAGGAAAAATAAAATTGAGTGAAATGAGATTTTTTTAAAAAGTAGAGAGAGAGGAAGTGATGATAGTGGTAGTGCAGGTTAAAAGAGAATTGAAGATGTACAATGGGAGAAGAAAAGGAGACGAGATGGATGGAGAGTGAGATTGAGAGATGAGAAGGGTATACACACATAAGAGAGAGATAAAGAGAAAAGAGAGAGTGATGAAGATATAGAAAAATATAGAGGGGAAATAAACAGTGGTTGTAAGAGGAAAAAATACACATGAGTGGGGAAGAACGAAGAGGCGAAAGAACCAAAGAGAGATGAGAAGTGTGAGAGTTGGAGAAGAGAAAGAGAGAGGAAGAGAGGCAAGTGGATAGTGGAAAAGACAAAAGAATTTAAAGGGAAAGATATGGATAAAGAGAGGGAGAAATAGGACTGAACGAGAAATAGGACAGAGAGAGAAAGAGGGCATAGAGGGCATAGAGAAAGAGAGAGCAAAAGGTCAGAGAAAAAGGACAATGAGAGAATGAAAGAGTACAACGAAGGAGTGACAGATAATAAGAGCACAAAGAGTGAGGACAGAGAGAATGGAGAGAGAACGAGGACAGAGAGAGAGTTATCAGAGAGAGAGAGAGAGAGAGAACCGAGAGAGAGAAAAAGGTCCGAGAGAGAAAGAGAACAAAGAGAAAGAAAACAGTGTAAAAAAAAAGATAGAGAGAGAGAGAGAAAGAAAGAATCTAGAGAGAGAGAAAAACCAAAAAGAACAGAGAGGGAAAGAAGACAGACAGAGAGAGAGAGAGAGAGAGAGAGAGAGAGAGAGAGAGAGAGACAGAAGTACCAGGGTTTTAATCCTATTTCTGTCGCTAAAATGTTACAAACTGGTTTGAGACTACAGTCCTGAACCCCAGAATGAAGCCAACACCAAAAGAAGGAGGCCTCAATAAAAACCGGAAGGAAGAACAAAAAATTCATTTTCTGACGGCCATCCACGCTTTTACAGACTCAAAAGACTACAAAGAACATTGGTTATATCATATCTACGGGGACTGCCCATGAGTGCGCGCTTGGTCCAAAAAACCACAGGTCACGGCAGTTCTCTGTAACCTTATCTGAAAGTAAAAGCCAACACAGGTACACACCCATTTAAGGGTAGCAATCAGACACACACACAACAAAACATACACACGCGGAAAAAAACCATAATAATAATAAAACGAAGCCTTCAGCCTTATCTTAGCTCAGACCAGGTCAGACGTGGTTAGCTCTTCCTGCCATACTAAAACGTCCACAGCGGGGCGCCACCAGACACTTTCCGGGGCACAATGAGAAAACGAATTAAGGAAAGGAAAAGGAGAAACACATGTGCCTGTGAACACGCAAGGGTATGAAGAGGAGAGATAGAGAGAACAAAAAATATAGCGTCACTTGAGATTTGAGCGTCCAAAAATAAAATAAAAAAAAATAAATAAATAAATGAGGGAGGGAGGGGGAAAAAACAAATCCGGAGTTGAAGGACACGGGAAGTAGCTTAAATACAAGGTGCAAGACAAGGCTGCTGGGTCATCAATTTAATTGTAAGTTCACCAGGCGATCTCTTCGTCTATCGCCATTATTAGGGCGCTAAGATGGCATAATTTACGATGAGTCTTATCCATGGCCATCTATAGTTTTACTAAGGCCTGCGTGCTAAATATAACAATTTTCAACTCCAATGTTAAGTCAGTCCTATTATATGGCTGTGAACAACAAAATTGACAATCATGAAGATACAGACTTTCATTAATGGATGCTTACGCAGAATAAAAGGATGGAAATGGCAGGACAAAATCACTAACATGGAATTATGGAAATGTACCAGTCAAATACCAGTGGATAAAGAGATACAGCGAAGACGATGGAGCTGGATAGGACACACACTGCGGAAGCCAACTGAGAGTATTATACAACATGCCCTTTTTTGGAATCCCCAGGGGAAAAGACAAAGAGGAAGACAAAGGAATTCATGCAGAAGACAGATGGAAGCAGAGATGAAGATGATGGGGAAGACATGGAATGATCTTAAAAGAATGGCAAGAAACAGAACGACTTGGAAAGTGTTTTTTGAAGACCTATGCTCCACAGGGAGCTGAAAGGTAGAAGAAGAATAAGATCCACAGCTTGTGATGTCTTCAGCTATGCGAGCTTTAGACGGCTGATGTTATTCTACCCATAATCGCCCCTGCCCCTGCTTGAAGTGCTGAAAACGTCAAAAACTGTAGGTGATTCCTTTTAACCCGGTGATCTTATTAATATTATAGACGGCGGTGATCTTATTAATATTATAGACGGCGGTGATCTTATTAATATTATAGACGGCGGTGATCTTATTAATATTATAGACGGCGGTGATCTTATTAATATTATAGACGGCTGTGATCTTATTAATATTATAGACGGCTGTGATCTTATTAATATTATAGACGGCGGTGATCTTATTAATATTATAGATGTCGGTGATCTTATTAATATTATAGACGGCGGTGATCTTATTAATATTATAGACGGCGGTGATCTTATTAATATTATATATGTCGGTGATCTTATTAATATTATAGACGGCGGTGATCTTATTAATATTATAGACGGCGGTGATCTTATTAACATTATAGACGGCGGTGATCTTATTAATATTATAGACGGCGGTGATCTTATTAATATTATAGACGGCGGTGATATTATTAACATTATAGACGGCGGTGATCTTTATAATATTATAGACGGCGGTGATCTTATTAATATTATAGACGGCGGTGATCTTATTAACATTATAGACGGCGGTGATCTTATTAATATTATAGACGGCGGTGATCTTATTAACATTATAGACGGCGGTGATCTTATTAATATTATAGACGGCGGTGATCTTATTAATATTATAGACGGCGGTGATCTTATTAATATTATAGACGGCGGTGATCTTATTAACATTATAGACGGCGGTGATCTTATTAACATTATAGACGGCGGTGACCTTATTAACATTATAGACGGCAGTGATCTTATTAATATTATAGACGGCGGTGATCTTATTAATATTATAGACGGCGGTGATCTTAATAATATTATAGATGTCGGTGATCTTATTAACATTATAGACGGCAGTGATCTTATTAATATTATAGACGGCGGTGATCTTATTAATATTATAGATGTCGGTGATCTTATTAATATTATAGACGGCGGTGATCTTATTAATATTATAGACGGCGGTGATCTTATTAATATTATAGATGTCGGTGATCTTATTAATATTATAGACGGCGGTGATCTTATTAATATTATAGACGGCGGTGATCTTATTAATATTATAGATGTCGGTGATCTTATACTACAGAATGTGACATATCCGCCTCTTTCAGCCCAATGTATTCAATCTGAGCACGACATTTTAAATTAGTATCAAGTTTGTTTTACATTTTACAATTTATACTCTTTCGACAAGACTAGTTAGTCTGTTTCCATGGCTAACATTGGGAGGTTTATTAGGGTCCCATCGCACTACGTCACTGAAGTTTATCACTGAGACTTTAGTTTGTCTTGCTTATTTCAGAAAAGCAAACTATTTCTTTCTTTTTTTCTCTCTCTATCGCACACTCAAGCTGATCAAACGATGTTCTACATTACATTGTTCTACATTAAATTGTTCTAACATCTGTGGCGGGATAATGGAACATTTGACATCATCACAGAGTATCACATTTGTTCATCTTAAAATGAATATCCGCTTTTCTATTCCAGAAAAAAAGTATATTTCTGTACCCAGGTAGTGGTGGGGGAGCAGAAGCGCCTGCCACCTGCGGTCGCAATAGCAGGGTCGGCGCACCATCAGTTGACCAAGACCTAGCAGTTCTACCTCCCCGTGGTCTCCCCTGGTAACAGTCTGCGTCAAAACAAACTGGCTAACAGAAGCTAGGATCGACGTGTTCCCTGTAGTGATGGCTGTTACCGATATAGAGAACCCAGTATTGCAGTACCTCTGGGCTGGACTAGTAATTTCCCAGCATAGCCTGGGATAGACGAACTCCAACCTCTCCAGTTAGAGCCGGGAATGTCAAGAAAGCCATTACGACTCTCCATATCTTATGAGTCAAAGGGCAACCTGCCCGCATCAACCCATGGCAATCCGTCAACAACAACAACCCAGGTAGTGGTCGAATCATTACAGATGTCAAAGATACGCAGTCATCTGTGTCTACGTCCCTGGACTTGCGGGAGTATTGGAAAATGAAAGAGCGGACAGGTTGGCTAGTTGTGCTGTCGTTGAAGACGATCAACAAATGAATTAGGCGGACGTCATATATGCCCTCCGCGTTGCGGGAAGGACACAGGGCATCGACAACAATGATTTCACACTCTCCTTCGGATTAAAGAGTTGGGATTAAAGATGGGTACATCCAGAAGCAGGGAGCCGCGAAAGCTCAGTGATTAGTGACTGGACTACAAAGGACAAGAGGTTGGGTTAGATCCTGGCCGACGGCATCCGGGTTCACTCAGCTTTAAATGGGTACAGGATTTTTTTTCTGGGAAAGTAAAGTGACACGGGCGTAATACCGACCACATTACCCCAAATCATGTGCCGAAGGTCTATAAAAATTAGGATCCCTAGCATCATTATTTCCTATACGCCACTTGGCGTAACGGGGCTCTTTACATGTTTTTTTTTTACATCCAGAAGCGAGAGGCTTAGTGGGCGCATATGAGGACTTATCAACCAACACAGAACTGCAGTCTTCAGTCGCTGGGCGCTGCGGGATATGCTGAGGAGGGGGTCTGAGCACCTTTGGACATGTTCGGAGTGCAATAATGATCACCCACATATAACTCAATAATTTAAATGTACATTTATACAGACATTAATGTACAACATTAATCCACTAAAATAAAATTAATGAAGCTAAAAAAGTCACATTTATATGTGGAGTCAAAAACTGAGACTATTTTTTGTAAATTCCTAGTTATATGAATGCAAGTAATGTAACAGGTTAGGGGAATCTTCACACGTAGAGTGAAAGAAAAGAGCCACGTAGCGTTTAGGGAATATGATGTTATAGCCCATAATTTTTACAGACCTTCAACCCATGATTGTTGGGGTAATGTTGTCGGTGTTAAACCCGTGCCACTTTCCTTTCTCAGAAAAACACAAAATCCGGTGAACATTTAAGGCTTGCTGGAATCTTGAGGCCGTTGATCTGGATAGAATACGATCTCTGGTCCTTAATATTAGTCCTAATAATTATATAGATTATATATATATATAGTCTTTTGGCGCGTGAAGTAGTTGCTATGATAGGGACTGCAGCTGCCTTTCTTTGTTTATATCATTCACTGAGATGAGTTTTAATTCGGATGATTCCACTGGCACGGGCGGTTGAGCAATTATAGATTTTAATTCGTTGGCAGTGATACCGGGGCCTTTGATTAACCATAACCATGTATATAGTGATTCACAAAGCTCTGAACTATCGTGGCTCCAATTTTTCACCCCATGTTTCAAATGTTCTAACATCACAGCTAGAATGTCTTTTTGCTAGAACAAACAGCTGTGTTGTGTTGCTGTTTATGGCGAAATAGCAACGTTAATGTTTGTTGTCCACAAAAAAATGCAACCATTTATGTTGGCCACCACGATCTGAAAGCCTGAATGATCTCCCTTTGTTCCGTAGTTTCATGACAACAAGTTGCCAAAAATGAGATCACCTCCACCATAAAACTGCCACGGAGTACCCGACTTCCGGTACAACATATATTTATCTACCTGCTGTCAGTATCTCCACTGGCGGGGACTGAGATGAATAAACCCTAGTGTCCTCAAGTGGAGCATAGCCACTATCGTATGTCCCACATATCAATGTGACAGTCACAGTTGGGGCTGGATGGTCTAGTCTAGAGGAAAGACATTGGCTTCCGTCAAGAAGGTACCGAATTCATATCCCAATAAAAGACTGATGTTATCACTACGAATCCATATCACAATAACAGACTGATGTTATCACTACGAATTCATATCACAATAAAAGACTGATGTTATCACTACGAATTCATATCCCAATAAAAGACTGGTAATTCGTGTTTTGACCCTCCAGGAACTGATCTGCGTGCAAGTTCCGATGACTAGTCCTCTCGAATAATGACGAAAACAGGAGGTCCCGCACCCACTCTGCGCATGTTAAAGAAACTTTGCAGTTCTATCTTTCGTTCGTCTGAAGTATTGTCTTTATCTGAAACAACGTTTTGTGTATAAATTTTACCGTTTTATTTTTTTAATTCCAGTTCTTACTTTGACCCATATAGTTTTTGCCCTTTGGCGCATATAGTTTTGCCCATCGCGTTGCATCCCTTCGCTTATCAAAATATAAAAGAGTAGGCCAAAAGTTGCCAGCACCCGGGCAAAGTTGATAGGAAAAAAACAATCTATCTAAAATCCCTAAAAATTCTCGAAGGGAACAAAAAAATAGTGCATCTGAAGTGGGAATATATCTGCATATACATAAAGGGACACTTGCGTACACAGCTGCTGGTGGGGAATAAAGGAAAAAGTTACATTCACGCAATATTTAGTCTCTCGGAACGTCCCTAGAGGTTTAAGGAAAGCGTCGGCGAGGCAGAAGCGAAAACAATGGCAGTGACAGTCATTTCTCCGATTCCTGTCCAGAAAGTCCATATTTACCTCGGCATATATTGTACATAAGGAAGCCGATAGCTCAGTGGTTAGTGAACTGGACTACAAAGGACAAGAGGTAGGGTTCGATCCCAACTGACGGCTCCGGTTCACCCAGCCTTTAATGGGTACCGGATATTTTTCTGGGAAATTAAAGCGGCACGGGCGTAATACCGACCACATTACCCCAAAAATCATGTCCCGAAGGCCTGTAAGATTTATGGTCACTAACACCATATTACCTATTCGCCACTTAGCGTGACGGAGGTACTTTACCTTTATTGTATTGTACAAAAGGTTGTTCCGTCCCCTAAAATTGTTGGAAGCAAATAATAATAAATGAATACTATTATAGATGGAAACTACCAAGGCATAATTCAGCCCTCCGGGAGATACTTATCTTAATAGGAAAGTACAGAAATACAATTTATTACCGAGCTGTGATCGTAACCCTATGCTATAGTCATGAGAACATCTGCGTGAAAGACATCGCCCACGATAACTATTTTTGTTTTAGCTGAGTGGCAGTGTTCCCTAGAACTCGGCTTCTCGTTGCAAGGCGCAGTGCCAAGGAGTAAGGGTTCGATCCTGTCTCGGATCATATATTGTTCTTTGCTTTTTCTGTTGTTTTTATTTGTCACTTTTTTCTTAGTGCTGTAAAACATACCTCTTCCTCCTATGATTCGCTGGTTGGGAGCAGGTTGGTATCGTATATAGCTGGTAACTGCCACAATGTTGTTTTTTTCCGAACAATTTCATTTTTTCCAGAACAATTTCCAGATTAATTTTGCCAATACTGAAACGACATGATTCATATCAGCAGATTCATCTCCTCTTAGCGTTTACCAGTTAGGCGACCGTGGATGTCTTATGTCGGTAGTTTATTAAACAAAAACAAAAAAAAAAAAACCTGCGATATTTGCGCCTCTAGACCCGACATATCCGTCTTCGTCATGGGTAGATTAAATTAATAATTTGTGCACGGCCAGTGTCCGTTTTTGCCTACACTTTCGACACTTAACTGCCAATGGTTCTTTAACGTGCAGGAAACAGGTCTCCTTGTTTTATTTGGACTCAGTCCGAGAGTTCTAGACGTCGGGTCTCACTATACACAGACCAGGGTAAAACTACGAGAAAAAAAGGGTTTATCCAGAGACCAGGGCAGGGTAAAACAACGAGAAAAAAAGGGTTTATCCAGAGACCAGGGCAGGGTAAAACAACGAGAAAAAAGGGTTTATCTAGAGACCAGGGCAGGTAAAACAACGAGAAAAAACAGGGTTTATTCAGAGACCAGGGTAGGGTAAAACTACGAGAAAAAAAGGGTTTATTCAGAGACCAAGGTAGGGTAAAAACTACGAGGAAAAAAGGGTTTATTCAGAGACCAGGGTAGGGTAAAAACTACGAGGAAAAAAGGGTTTATTCAGAGACCAGGGTAGGGTAAAAACTACGAGGAAAAAAGGGTTTATTCAGAGACCAGGGTAGGGTAAAACTACGAAAAAAGGGTTTATTCAGAGACCAGGGCAGGGTAAAACTACGAGAAAAAAAGGGTTTATTCAGAGACCAGGGCAGGGTAAAACTACGAGAAAAAAAGGGTTCATTCAGAGACCAGGGTAGGGCAAAACTACGAGAAAAAAAGGGTTCATTCAGAGACCAGGGCAGGGCAAAACTACGAGAAAAAAGGGTTTATTCAGAGACGAAGGCAGGGTAAAACTACGAGAAAAAAGGGTTTATTCAGAGACGAAGGCAGGGTAAAACAACGAGAATGGTTTAGAAGTGAAGAATTACCACCGACTGTGGCATAATTAGAATCCAGCCCCTTCCTGGCCCCACGGTCGACCCATCCGCTGGCAGAAATGGGTACCAGGGTATTACCCTGGGAAGGTGAGGAATGTCGCTTCGCATCTGAGTTTCGATGCTTGATGCGAAACTATACAGAAATATCCGAACATTTCTGGATAGGCGGCCGAGCACATATGGGTGTAAACTCGCGTGCTAAGACGCCGGTTCAAGTCTCGTACTTTACCTTGACCTTACCTAACCAGCCTAATTGTCCACTCGTTATGATAAAACAATGAGCCATTACTGATTCATGCCGGGTTCGAGTCCCATGTTAATCCATCGATATCTTCGCCCTGATCCTTGATCTTCGATTTGACGACATCCAAATCGATAAAACAAGGAATTTGACAAAGGAAGCCAGGCCCGCTGTTGACGACATCCAAATCGATAAAACAAGGATTTTGACAAAGGAAGCCAGGCCCGCTGTTGACGACATCCAAATCGATAAAACAAGGATTTTGACAAAGGAAGCCAGGCCCGCTGTTGACGACATCCAAATCGATAAAACAAGGATTTTGACAAAGGAAGCCAGGCCCGCTGTGCACGTTTGATTATATGTTTGAAGAAGAAAAAAAAAAAAAAAAAAAAAAAAAAAAAACTCTAGAAAATGAAACCTGAAATAAAGTATGTATGCTACTGTATAGACACGGTGCTCAAGAAAATCATAATCCTCACAAAATCTTTCTACGCATTAAAAAAAAAATTACCATTTGTATTCTCACTTGGAGGGCAAATCTAAATAGCCAGGAGATCTACAAACTCCCCGGAAGTGCAGTGAACTGGATTGACGTGGACAATGCTCACATGCTGCTTGACCAATAATTATAGCAATCTGGACATTGGCCTATTTATGGAGGTCGGAGACAGATTATGCCACACTCACAAAAAAGGCATACACACCCACACATACTTGATATCACACCACAACCAGCTACTACTCCACCAGACAACCCACAAATCTAGGTCAGGTTCGACAAAACAGTTCACTTAAGTCAAGGGTCAGGTGTAAAATGCAAAAATTGGCCATTTCTCTACACTCTCCCACACCCTGCAACACGGTTTCAGTAATCACTGCTTTATGGCCGGCCATCTTGAGACAAGGGGAGTAAACACAACCGTCTCGCTGACAGACATAATGATATAGTGTTTGCTTGCTTCCGTCAACTCGTGAGCAGTGGTCGAGTGCTATTATTATCATTATCCTCGTCTTGTGCTGTCAACGTCAAACATGAATCTAGAACAGTCAACAAAGTAAATATTGACGAAAAGCAATGGGTTAGGTGCATGATGGGAGCAAGTTTTAGTGACAAAATTAGAAATGAAGAACTACATACATGATACATACCAAATGAACTAAAAACATCAACTTTCGTTGCATTGAATAAAAAGAATAGTGCAGTTTGAATGCAGGATTTTAGAACATTAAGAATAATGAGCCAGGTAACAAATATCTGGCTAAAGGTTATACAAGGAATCATAAAGAATAAAATCAAAATAAAATTAGAATAACAACAATTTGGATTTAGGAAACACAAAGGGGCAAAAGAAGCCACATTATGCACGACGACATTAATCGAAAAGTACAAAGTAAACAAACCAATATATGCATGCTCCATAGACTACACCAATATGTTTTGAAAGAAAACATCATAAACAACTTATAGACTGCCTAAAAGATATAAATCTAGACGACACAGACATACGACTAATATGTAATTTATTGTGTGTGTTATTGTGTTATTTGCGGGTCATCATCATTGCACTCCGAACATGTCCATAGGTGCTCAGATCCCCTCCTCAGCAATTCCATCAGTGTCCACCGACTGACGACTCCAGTTCTATGTTGGTTGATAAGTCTTCTTACACGGCCACCAAGTTTCTCATTTCTGGCCATGCCCAACTTAACTCCCATTTCCATCATCCGAAGAAGTGACGTTGATCTGTGTTTGTCGAAGTCCTGTGCTCTTCCCACATCTCGGAGTGCATTGATGATGTCCGTCCGATCCATCGGTTGCCCGTCCTCAACGACAGCGCAGCTAGCCAACCTGTCCGCTCTCTCATTTCCCCGTATTCCCGCATGTCCAGGACATGTAATTTATACTGGGAGCAAACAGCAATAATAAAATATAAAAAAGAGAACTCTACACCCAGTGATATATAAAGAAGAGTAAGACTGGGGTGTATCCTATTGCCAACTTGTTCAATCTATACACTGAGCAAATCTTTAAAAGCATCACAGAGATGCCAGGCCTAAACATTAATGGAAGGATAATCAATAACCTAAGATATGCTGATGATACTGTACTATTAGCAGAAAATTCTAAAGATCTACAATTACTTAATGAAATAAACATGACAAGGAAAAAATATGGACCAGATATGAATATCGAAAAGACTAAAACTATGATCATAAACAGAGAAAATATATTCAAAACCTTCAAGTTGACATCAAAGTTGAAAGAATAGACCTGGAGACAGTTCAGAACTACAACTACCTGGGACATACTATAACCAGTGATGGAAAATGTAAAATTGAAATAAACAAAAGAATAGGAATGGCAAAAAGTAATTTTAATGTCGTGAAAAATATACTAACATCATAACAAATAACACTCGGGCTAAAACTAAGAACAGCGAAATGTTATATCTTTTCAACAGTTATGCATGATGCGTAAAAAATAGACAAGAAACAGAACAGAAAATTAAAGCCGTTTAAATGTGAATTTATAGAAGAATAGGAAGAATTGAATGGAAAGAAAAGAAAACAAGCGATGAAGTCTTAAAATAGCTAAAAATGAAAAGAGAACCACAAAACACAATTCAAACAAGACAAATGAGAAATGTTGGGGCATGTTTAAAAACACAAAAGCCTACTAAAAGTAATCTTGGAGGGGAAAATATAAGGTAGAAGAGGCAGAGACATCCCAAGACTAAAATGGATGAGTAACATCAAAAGATGGACAAGTCAGCCTATGACAACCTTCGCTACCAAAGCAAGAGACAGAGTAGAATGGCGATCCATGGTAGCCAACCTTCGATGCGGAGACGGCACTCAATGAATGAATTAAGAACTAAGAAGACAGTTAGGAATAGATAGAGAGATAGATCGAGGGAGAGATAGATAGAGAGAGATAGAGAGAGATTGAGAGAGATAGAGAGAGAGGTAGAGAGATAGATAGAGAGAGAGATAGATAGAGAGATAGATCGAGGGAGAGATAGATAGAGAGAGATAGAGAGAGAGAGGTAGAGAGATAGATAGAGATAGATAGAGATAGATAGAGAGAGAGGTAGAGAGATAGATAGAGAGAGAGATAGATAGAGAGAGAGAGGTAGAGAGATAGATAGAGAGAGATAGATAGAGAGAGATAGATAGAGAGAGAGAGGTAGAGAGATAGATAGAGAGAGAGAGGTAGAGAGATAGAGAGAGAGAGAGAGAGGAGAAGAGTACATAGAAAACGAAAGAAAGAAAACTCAGTCAACACTTCGAGTGTGGCATGCAGGGAATATAAAAAGTAACAATACATTAAATGAGTGGTATAGACAGAAAAAAACAAATCATAATTAACTCATGCTTCGACCACGTGACAAGACAGAAACGACTAACCATAAATAACCCCTAGTTCGACCACGTGACAAGACATACACAACTAACCATAAATAACCCATAGTTCGACCACGTGACAAGACATAAACAACTAAATATTAATAACCCATAGTTCGACCACGTGACAAGACAGAAACAACTAAACATTAATAACCCATAGTTCGACCACGTGACAAGACAGAAACAACTAACCATTAATAACCCATAGTTCGACCACGTGACAAGACAGAAACAACTAACCATTAATAACCCATAGTTCGACCACGTGACAAGACAGAAACAACTAACCATTAATAACCCATAGTTCGACCACGTGACAAGACAGAAACAACTAACCATTAATAACCCATAGTTAGACCACGTGACAAGACAGAAACAACTAACCATTAATAACCCATAGTTCGACCACGTGACAAGACATAAACAACTAACCATTAATAACCCATAGTTCGACCACGTGACAAGACATAAACAACTAACCATTAATAACCCATAGTTCGACCACGTGACAAGACATAAACAACTAACCATAATCCCCTCAGTTATCAAAAAACCTACTAACAAAGCAATAGGCCGATACCCGTAAAAGATGGACAGACGTAATTCTATAAATTCTTGGACGTAAAAGATGGACAGAAGTAATTCTATAAATTCTTGGACGTAAAAGATGGACAGACGTAATTCTATAAATTCTTGGACGTAAAATATGGACAGACGTAATTCTATAAATTCTTGGACGTAAAAAAATGGATAGAGTTAATTCTAAAAATACTAGAAGATATGGCAACAGGAGGGGTAAACAAATAATCAAATAATATCCCTCTGATTCTGAAAGAGAAGTGAAGAAGGAAATAAGAATATTATTCTTGTTCATCATTAATGTATTCTCGAAATCATTGAAACTAAGGAATGAACTTTCTTAAGAGCGATTGTGCGGAGCCCACACAAAATTAAGACTAAATAGACTGTTCTCTATATACATCATATCGGACATGTGACCTTAAATTCCTGCAAATGGCGCCCATTTACCGGTCGTTACAAGACAGTCATTGGCACGAGGTTTGGGTGTACACAGCAATGATTCATTTATATTTATATCGCCCCTCATTGATTGCAGTTTCAATTGATGATCCAGCAGGTTGATTCAATACACAACATCGCGGCATCAAGCTGGTAGTAGTAATCGACACGTTATGACCACCACCATGTTTATGCTGGCGTAGGTGATCAAATTTCTCTACAATTTACCTACCTCTGTTGTGTTCTATGAATTGTTTAAATTAAGTAAAAGAGAACAATTGTTTAGCTTAACAGACAAGACAAGATAAGACAATGAACCAACGTTTCGACTCGTAAAAGTCTTCAACGGAGAGCAAACACAAACAAAGGAGGTGACACACTCAACAAGTTGAGCCAGGATAGCTCAGTGGTTAGTGAACTGGACTACAAAGGACAACGGGTAGTGTTCGATCCTAACCGACGGCTTCTGGGTTCTCCCAGCCTTAAATGGGTACCGAATTTTTTTCTGGGAAAGTAAAGCGGCACGGGCGTAATACCAACCACATTACCTCACAAATCATGTGCTGAAGGTCTGTAAAATGTATGGTCACTAACGCCATATTCCCTATACGCCACTTGGCGTGACGGGGGTATTTTACTTTTATTTACTCAACAAGTACTTCCTCTTCAGTTCAAGTATTTTGATCATACGAACTTGGCTCTGTTCTATTTCATGATGGGGGGGGGGGGGGGGTTTTAAGAATAGCAGGATGACACAAGATGAGCTGGTCGCATGTTCAATACTCGTATGTCCGTGCGCCACATGACTTTTTTTCCTTAACCTGCGCCGTGGCTGACAATCCGTCCTTCGGTATGCTTGTATCAGTTTTACGTAAGAGTTTTCTTTCACATAGGGTGGTTGTCGACCACATCTGTTGGGCCCGCCTTACCAGTCAGAAAGTTCGAATAAGAGGAAGAGCAATATCGGCACAACATAGTTCCATGTCAACCTTTACTGTGTATCTATACTACTGCTGTCTTCTCACACAATGGGCGCTTTATGTTTTGGCCAAAGAGTAGAAGCGACCAAAAAAGCTTCAGTGGCTGAATGCTTGAAACTAGCTTCCTGATCAGAAGGGTCTGAGTTCAATTGTCCGTAGTGATGGGATTTTTTTTTTCAGACCGAGACGGCTCAGTGCACGTGGTTCACCAAGCCTCTAAAAATGGGTATCAGAGATTTTGTGGAAAGTAACAGCCTAATACCGACCACATAAACAAAAAATTATGTTGTTTATGGAAACATGTGGCCACAAGCACCATATTTCTCATCCGCCTTGCAGTGATCATAATCTGCTTGCAAGACGCGTAGCCGAGTTGGGAAAACCACCAGACTAGACTACCTACGTTCGGACAACCCGTGTTCGATTCCCGCTGGGAGCAGTGTGAATTGTACTCGTGGTTGGAAAAAAAAAATGCTCCCACGGTCGACCCAGCCGATGGCAGAAATGGGTATCAGGGTGTTACCCTGGGAAGGTGAGGAATGTCGCCTCGCATCTGAGTTTCGATGGTTGAGGCGACACTATACAGAAATTTCCGAACATTTCTGGATAGGCGGCCGAGCACATATGGATGTAAACTCGCGTGCTAAGACGCGGGTTCAAGTCACGTACTTTACCTTTTACGTGGAAGGAATCTTTACATTCCTAGAAGTGACCAAAACTGTACTCAAATTTCATGTGGAGTAACAATAACCAATGTATTGTAACTGTCACACAACGTAAAGCGAAGCGCACAATATTGTGACAGAGCCACAACATAAAGCAACGCCCAAGTTATTGCAACTGCGATACGGTGCATATAAAGACGAACGATATAACAACCGCGACAGAACGCAACGAAACGAGGAAGTTCTTTGAGATAATCTCCATCTTTCTCCCTCACTCTCACCCGTTCTCCAGCCTAGTACTCCGAGATATGATGACAGCTTTACAAGGAAGGAACACAATACAATACTGACGTTTCGGCCTGCGGTCTTCTTCAGAATACGGGGACAACGATAACAAACGGTGAGGCAGAAATATCTATAGCTACATGTGGGATGATGAAGTTAGGGAGAGGTGGACGGAGAGATGAGATCGAAGAGCAGTGGTGATGAGTCTAACTAAAGCACAAAGAGATGGATGACGTTACACAAATATAAAGTAGCAGCGGTATAAATGAATAGGAAACAGGCAAATAATTGCAATGCTGCGGTAAAGCTGGTAGCAAGGAGCCAGTAGTGGGGTGTGGTATACACCCCAAGCAAATTGACAAGTCTGTTAGAGACAAAACTTTAGTCAGTTATCAGCTTTTCTCCAGCCTAGCAACTTGACAAGTCTGTTAGAGACAAAACTTTAGTCAGTTATCAGGTTTCTCCAGCCTAGCAACTTGACAAGTCTGTTAGAGACAAAACTTTAGTCAGTTATCAGCTTTTCTCCAGCCTAGCAACTTGACAAGTCTGTTAGAGACAAAACTTTAGTCAGTTATCAGACTTTCTCCAACCTAGCAACTTGACAAGTCTGTTAGAGACAAAACTTTAGTCAGTTATCAGCCGTTCTGCCATAGTCTGAGTTCAGCCTTAACTCTCCGGAGAAGCTGCCAACTACCTAGGCATGTCACTGCTGAGATCATCGTCGTCGATTATGAAATAAGGAGATAATGAGAAGGAAGAAGACGAAAGAAACAATCTCTCTCTCTCTCTCTCTCTCCTTTGCTCTCTTGTACCTCACAGACACATGGGAGACTACGATATTGACTACCCTATTCAAATGTAATTGATGTCTACTTCTACTTATAACGGAAATAATTACTTTTATTCTATTCTGTTTTATTACTTCTTAATGACTAATTAAAGGGAGCTCCTAAAAAAAAAACATCAGAAAGAAATAATCAACATTTTTCGGGCACATCATGGGAAGAGGAAAATTTGAATACTTGGTTACAACTGGCAAAATTAAAGGAAAGAGAAATCGCGGACGACAAAGAGAGAAAATACTAGATATCTTGGTGTCATGGAATGGTATACAGTCAACAACTGATACGATGCACGGTAGATTGTGGAAGGACATGGTCGCCTTCGCCAACCGGGATGGCACATGATGATGATGAATGAGTAATTATCGCTGTTATTAATATTATTATTATTTCAGTCATCGACATTCTTCGAGCACTATAAAAGAGGAAAGTTGAAATGCTTGGCTGCAAAAGGCAAAATACAGGAAAAGAGAGATAGCTAACGATAAGGAGAGACGATACTAGGTAGCTATAGTTCGTTCACAAATTCGTGCCCACAGAGTTGATCAATTATCTCGGAAACTGTTTGATGAATTTCTGTCATTCTTTTTTTTCATGAAATCATAGTTTTTCACTGACCCTAAGATTTTATAACATTTAAGTACAAAGGTAGTCTGAATTTTGCACAAATCGTTTTTGTTATATAATTTTATGACAATATCAAACCGCGTGCTCTAAAAATTAGATCTTACTGTAAATTATGTTAATTTTCTAACAATGCAAGCCAAAGGCGTATCCGAATTATAATGAATGGGGAAAAAATTTCCATTTGATTTTATATCTTCGTCATAGAGATAGGTAAGCTTCCTGCTTGACAGTCGCCTCTGCAGAGTCAAAGTTCTGTCCCATCCATCCATTGAAAGACTTTCTACCTATATTTAGAGCTGCCCGTGTTCTGTTTTCTGTTTTTTAAATATCGTAATATAACCGACCCCTTCTAGATTCCTTGCAAAAGTGCACGTAGAATAACACAGTTACCTTTTGCATAGTGATGAATTTACACTTTAAACTCTTCATGGTTTTAAAAATCAAATAGTCACTTCACAACAGCTTACAAATTATCACACATACAGGAATATTCATTAATAGTAAATATTTTGTCAAAATACGACTCTGGGCCAATTTAACAAGAAACCGAAAATGAAATTACCACAAACAAACAAAAAAACTCGAAGTGGCGATCTTACAAGTTAAGAGTGCGAAACGGTGCTAAGATTGAGTGGTGCGCACGTGAAATTTGCCTTATAGGTGTTATAGACAGGTAAACAGTCAAACAGAACCATCCAGACCTTGTCTGTTTGCAACTAGATGCTTGTTAAACAAAATCAAAAACATCGTTTGCAGTCATACCGGGGCCTTCTATAACCAAATAACAATCAAACATAATTGATAGATGCACTGTGGACAGGATTTTTTTTCTGGGAAAGTAAAGCGGCACGGGCGTAATACCGACCACATTAACCCAAAAATCATGTGATAAAAGTCTGTAAAATTGATGGTCACTAACACCATATTCCCTATACGCCACTTGGCGTGACGGGGGCTCTTTACTAATGTGGACAGAATCGTGGAAAAATATGATGTTCTACGCCAACAGACATGAAACATGATTCTGATCCTTTTGATTGTTTTTAATTATTGTTATTATCATTAATGCTATTATTATGTTCATTACTATTGTTATCACTATTATTAGTGTTTGTATTACTCGTGGATATGATAAAGCAAGCAGTGGTCGACTTACCGAGCGACGTCATTATCGCCGGAAACTAAATCAATCTACACCGCTCGACTCGTCAAACCAACACCCAAATAGTGACCAAGGTGTGGCCCACCCTGTGCATGCTTATTACTTGTGCCGTAATCTTGTTAATGATTGAACTATTTAATTCTCGCTGACTGGTCAACACATTTGAAAATGGACCATGTCAACACGACGTTTCCTGCAGACATATACTGGCCTGCGTTGAACTGAATTTCTTTCACATTGTAAAGGTGAACTCAAACTAGATATAGATTCCATTTAGAGCGAATTCAGTGAGGGTGAATTACATTTTGAATATTCAATTTAAAATACAAGAGAATTACGTG
The DNA here is from genome assembly GCA_032433765.1 of Megaustenia siamemsis. Classification (NCBI taxonomy): domain Eukaryota; kingdom Metazoa; phylum Mollusca; class Gastropoda; order Stylommatophora; family Ariophantidae; genus Megaustenia; species Megaustenia siamemsis. The sequence continues at coordinate 39,224,741 of JAVIAB010000050.1, read as the reverse complement.
TGAATCTTTTTAGAAATTGCATTTAATAATATAATTCAAAGAAGTGAATTCGATAAGATTGGTATAGTGTATACTATCCTCTTACGCCATAGTTTTTATTTACATTTATCATAATTATAATACATAGTATAAATTAGTTACCCTCAACAAATCATGTCGTATCTATTAACTATCTTGAATATACCACACAGTATCCATGAATTACCGTGTACATGTCATAAATTATTCATTAGTTACCGTCAACATACCATACAGCATTCATTAGTTACCGTCAACATACCATACAGCATTCATTAGTTACCGTCAACATACCATACAGTATTCATAAGTTACCGTCAACATGTCATACAGCATTCATTAGTTACCGTCAACATACCATACAGCATTCATTAGTTACCGTCAACATACCATACATTATTCATTAGTTACCGTCAACATACCATACAGTATTCATTATTTACCGTCAACATGCCATACAGCATTCATTAGTTACCGTCAACATACCATACAGTATTCATTAGTTACCGTCAACATACCATACAGCATTCATTAGTTACCGTCAACATACCATACAGCATTCATTAGTTACCGTCAACATACCATACAGTATTCATTATTTACCGTCAACATGCCATACAGTATTCATTAGTTACTGTCAACATACCATACAGTATTCATTAGTTACCGTTAACATAAAAAAAAAGTAAAGTACCCCCGTCACGCCAAGTGGCGTATAGGGAAATATGGTGTTAGTGACCCTATATTTTACAGACCTTCAGCACATGATTTTTGGGGTAATGTGGTCGGTATTACGCCCGTGCTGCTTTTACTTTCCCAGAAAAAATCCGGTACCCATATAAGGCTGGGTGAACCCGGAGCCGTCGGTTGGGATCGAACCCTACCCCTTGTCCGTAGTAGTCCAGTTCACTAACCACTGAGCTATCGCGGCTCCTACTAATTTTTAGGGAATTAGTAAAACCCAGGTGTCCTCGCCAGGATTACGAACCCCGGCTGTTGCCGTGGTAAGCCAACCGCCTATCGATTGCGCTAACCGGACACCCCCAGTTACCGTTAACATAACATACAGTATTCATTAGTTACTGTCAACATACCATACAGTATTCATTACTTACCGTCAACATGTCATACAGCATTCATTAGTTACCGTCAACATGTCATACAGCATTCATTAGTTACCGTCAACATACCATACAGCATTCATTAGTTACCGTCAACATACCATACGGCATTCATTAGTTACCGTCAACATACCATACAGTATTCATTAGTTACCGTCAACATGTCATACAGTATTCATTAGTTACCGTCAACATGTCATACAGCATTCATTAGTTACCGTCAACATACCATACAGCATTCATTAGTTACCGTCAACATACCATACGGCATTCATTAGTTACCGTCAACATACCATACAGCATTCATTAGTTACCGTCAACATACCATACAGTATTCATTAGTTACCGTCAACATACCATACAGCATTCATTAGTTACCGTCAACATACCATACAGCATTCATTATTTACCGTCAACATACCATACAGCATTCATTAGTTACCGTCAACATACCATACAGCATTCATTAGTTACCGTCAACATACCATACAGCATTCATTAGTTACCGTCAACATACCATACAGTATTCATTAGTTACCGTCAACATACCATACAGTATTCATTAGTTACCGTCAACATACCATACAGTATTCATTATTTACCGTCAACATGTCATACAGTATTCATTAGTTACCGTCAACATACCATACAGTATTCATTAGTTACCGTCAACATACCATACAGTATTCATTATTTACCGTCAACATGTCATACAGTATTCATTAGTTACCGTCAACATACCATACAGTATTCATTATTTACCGTCAACATGTCATACAGTATTCATTAGTTACCGTCAACATACCATACAGTATTCATTATTTACCGTCAACATGTCATACAGTATTCATTAGTTACCGTCAACATACCATACAGTATTCATTAGTTACCGTCAACATACCATACAGTATTCATTAGTTAACGTCAACATACCATACATTATTCATAAGTTACCGTCAACATACCATACAGCATTCATTAGTTACCGTCAACATGTCATACAGCATTCATTAGTTACCGTCAACATACCATACAGCATTCATTAGTTACCGTCAACATGTCATACAGCATTCATTATTTACCGTCAACATACCATACAGCATTCATTAGTTACCGTCAACATGTCATACAGCATTCATTAGTTACCGTCAACATACCATACAACATTCATTAGTTACCGTCAACATACCATACATTATTCATTAGTTACTGTCAACATACCATACAGTATTCATTAGTTACCGTCAACATACCATACAGTATTCATAAGTTACCGTCAACATGTCATACAGCATTCATTAGTTACCGTCAACATACCATACAGCATTCATTAGTTACCGTCAACATACCATACAGCATTCATTAGTTACCGTCAACATACCATACAGTATTCATAAGTTACCGTCAACATGTCATACAGCATTCATTAGTTACCGTCAACATACCATACAGCATTCATTAGTTACCGTCAACATACCATACATTATTCATTAGTTACCGTCAACATACCATACAGTATTCATTATTTACCGTCAACATGCCATACAGCATTCATTAGTTACCGTCAACATACCATACAGTATTCATTAGTTACCGTCAACATACCATACAGCATTCATTAGTTACCGTCAACATACCATACAGCATTCATTAGTTACCGTCAACATACCATACAGTATTCATTATTTACCGTCAACATGCCATACAGTATTCATTAGTTACTGTCAACATACCATACAGTATTCATTAGTTACCGTTAACATAAAAAAAAAGTAAAGTACCCCCCGTCACGCCAAGTGGCGTATAGGGAAATATGGTGTTAGTGACCCTATATTTTACAGACCTTCAGCACATGATTTTTGGGGTAATGTGGTCGGTATTACGCCCGTGCTGCTTTTACTTTCCCAGAAAAAATCCGGTACCCATATAAGGCTGGGTGAACCCGGAGCCGTCGGTTGGGATCGAACCCTACCCCTTGTCCGTAGTAGTCCAGTTCACTAACCACTGAGCTATCGCGGCTCCTACTAATTTTTAGGGAATTAGTAAAACCCAGGTGTCCTCGCCAGGATTACGAACCCCGGCTGTTGCCGTGGTAAGCCAACCGCCTATCGATTGCGCTAACCGGACACCCCCAGTTACCGTTAACATAACATACAGTATTCATTAGTTACTGTCAACATACCATACAGTATTCATTACTTACCGTCAACATGTCATACAGCATTCATTAGTTACCGTCAACATGTCATACAGCATTCATTAGTTACCGTCAACATACCATACAGCATTCATTAGTTACCGTCAACATACCATACGGCATTCATTAGTTACCGTCAACATACCATACAGTATTCATTAGTTACCGTCAACATGTCATACAGTATTCATTAGTTACCGTCAACATGTCATACAGCATTCATTAGTTACCGTCAACATACCATACAGCATTCATTAGTTACCGTCAACATACCATACGGCATTCATTAGTTACCGTCAACATACCATACAGCATTCATTAGTTACCGTCAACATACCATACAGTATTCATTAGTTACCGTCAACATACCATACAGCATTCATTAGTTACCGTCAACATACCATACAGCATTCATTATTTACCGTCAACATACCATACAGCATTCATTAGTTACCGTCAACATACCATACAGCATTCATTAGTTACCGTCAACATACCATACAGCATTCATTAGTTACCGTCAACATACCATACAGTATTCATTAGTTACCGTCAACATACCATACAGTATTCATTAGTTACCGTCAACATACCATACAGTATTCATTATTTACCGTCAACATGTCATACAGTATTCATTAGTTACCGTCAACATACCATACAGTATTCATTAGTTACCGTCAACATACCATACAGTATTCATTATTTACCGTCAACATGTCATACAGTATTCATTAGTTACCGTCAACATACCATACAGTATTCATTATTTACCGTCAACATGTCATACAGTATTCATTAGTTACCGTCAACATACCATACAGTATTCATTATTTACCGTCAACATGTCATACAGTATTCATTAGTTACCGTCAACATACCATACAGTATTCATTAGTTACCGTCAACATACCATACAGTATTCATTAGTTAACGTCAACATACCATACATTATTCATAAGTTACCGTCAACATACCATACAGCATTCATTAGTTACCGTCAACATGTCATACAGCATTCATTAGTTACCGTCAACATACCATACAGCATTCATTAGTTACCGTCAACATGTCATACAGCATTCATTATTTACCGTCAACATACCATACAGCATTCATTAGTTACCGTCAACATGTCATACAGCATTCATTAGTTACCGTCAACATACCATACAACATTCATTAGTTACCGTCAACATACCATACATTATTCATTAGTTACTGTCAACATACCATACAGTATTCATTAGTTACCGTCAACATACCATACAACATTCATTAGTTACCGTCAACATACCATACATTATTCATTAGTTACCGTCAACATACAATGACGCAGCTATAGCAGTTACTTTGATCACAGTACACAGTATCCATGTTATCATCAAAATGTCTGTTACAGTTACTCTCAACATTACACAATATTAGCTAGTTCTCTCAGCGTATCACACAATATCTACTACAATTACCCTCAATCACACTATGTTAACTACAATTACCCTCAACCACACAATATCTACTACAATTACCCTCAACCACACAATATCTACTACAATTACCCTCAACCACACAATATCTACTACAATTACCCTCAACCACACACTATCTACTACAATTACCCTCAACTACACAATATCTGCTACAATTACCCTCAACCACACACTATCTACTACAATTACCCTCAACCACACAATATCTACTACAATTACCCTCAACCACACAATATCTACTACAATTACTCTCAACCACACAATATCTACTACAATTACTCTCAACCATACAATATCTACTACAATTACCCTCAAGCACACAATATCTACTACACTTACCCTGAATCACACAATATTTACTACAATTACCCTCAACCACACAATATCTACTACAATTACCCTAAACCACACAATAACTACTACAATTACTCTCAACTACAGAATATCTACTACAATTACTCTCAACCACACAATATCTACTACAATTACTCTCAACCACACAATGTCTACTACAATTACCCTCAATCACACAATATCTACTACAATTACCCTCAACCACACAATATCTACTACAATTACTCTCAACCACACAATATCTACTAAAATTACTCTCAACCACACAATATCTACTACAATTACCCTCAACCACACAATATCTACTACAATTACCCTCAACCACACAATATCTACTACAATTACTCTCAACCACACAACATCAACTACAATTACTCTCAACCACACAATATCTACTACAATTACCCTCAACGTATCACATAATATCTGCTACATTTCCCCTCAACCACACATTACCTACTACAATTACCCTCAACCACACAATATCTACTACAATTACCCTCAACGTATCAGATTGTACTACAATTACCCTCCACCACACATTACCTGCTACAACTACCCTCAACCACACAATCTACTACAGTTACACTCAGCATATCCCCACAACATGTCGTAAAACATCTACTTCACCGTCCACCCACAAATACTCCAGTATCTACTTCCCCCAAACAACCCCCACGTACGATATATCTCTACTCCGCCACCTCCTCCCACACACTACTACAACATGTCTGCCACCTCCTCCCACACACTACTACAGATTGTCTGCTGACGTCCCGTTTATGTCAACCTCCGCCCCTCTCCCTCCTTTCCTTAATACTGTCTGATCCATGGTTAGCCGACCCAACAATCCAAGTGAGCAGCATTACACCAGCCAAGCTATCATGGTGTGGCCAACCTTAGAGCAGGAGCCTAGCTGGCCTGGCCTACCGTAACCGTACAGTATACCCCTCCGAGCATGCGCTGCATTCCTGATGCAGACCCCGAGTGTATGCACAAACGTAGGTACAGGCAGGTGGAGTGGAATGAACTCGTCCGGGCAGGCAGGCCAGGCCAGGCTTACGGGCGGTAGTAGTCACACGAGGACAGCGAGACCTTGCCAGGCCTCTGACTATAGCCCAGTGACCCAGATACGAGGCCAGACCTTTGTTATCACTGAAAGAGTTTTGTTACACCGGCCTATGTCTCTGAATATCTTCTGCCCTATCCACTTTTAGTCTGCAATAACAAACCCCTAACCCAGGGTTTCTCAAACAGGGGGGGGGGGAATCATAACAGCGTTTCTAAAAATAAACTTGGAAGTTGTGGCTCGTTGTAGTGAACCGTGACCGAGAAGTCAGTTATCAATTTCGTTATCAGTCTTCTAGTGATGAGAATGCATGCTTGCATTCAGCCGATGACTAAAGGAGTGCACTTCTTCGTCATCCGCCCTTAAAAGAACGTTAAGTGGGCGTGTCTGCGTTGTGTTGTGGTTTGCAGTATAACTGTTATATTTGCGCCTTTCGGCCCAACATATCCGACTTCAGCATGTTATTTTTGAGTACCGGGTTGTCTTCCCTCTTCGATCCCTACTCGCTTGGCCAGACTAGACAGGTTAGTCTGTTACTGGAGGCACCATGGAGAGATGGGGCAGGGTCTGGATGGTCCTGGTTCAACGATCCTGGCGCAAGCCACCAGCTGTAGGTCGCTGGCAACTTCCAGCCCTGCTGCGGTGAGGCGAGCCTTCGCCTCCTAGTGATGAGAATGAAAAGGAAAAAAAGGAGGAGAAAATGGAATGGTTACAACTTTACGAAGATGACGGACGATACAAAATCAAAAGTATGTTGCGGCTCAGCAGCTCTTCAGCATGAGCAATGGACAACACAATACACTCAAATATGTAACTAAATAAAATTAACTCTCAGTCTTTTAGTCCTGTCTTCATTTGCATTATCAGGCTACATATCCTTAGCAGAACGCTCCATTTATTGCCTTGCAGCCCTGTCCTACTCAATGTTCATCATCATCATCATCATCGAGTGTCGTCTCTGCAACAAGGTTGACTACCATGGAGCGCCATTCTGCTCTGTCTCTTGCTTTGATGGTGCAACTCAATGTTACATCTCTTATTTTCGCTGCTTTGGCCGATAATTACGCCTTTAAAAGCGCGATAAAGAGATGTAACTGTGATATATTGTCGTTTACCGCAAGCTGTGATATTTCATATTTCAATGCAACATATCCGATCTCTGTATAACATTTCCCCTTGTAAGATATCTACCAGACGAACTAGTCTTTTTCTGGACCACAGGGAGAAGATGGACGTGGATCGTCTTAAATTCTAATGGTCTGATCTTGATACCAAAAGTCAACCGCTATGATTTGCCGACCCTTTTAAGTTAATGCGCAGTCTGGCATAAGGGAAAAACTATCTAGAACTTATACTAATGGCAAGAAGGTATAGAATAAGTATGCCCGTCCTATCAAAGATTAGTGAAGAGATCAGAAGTCTGCTAATGTTGGTTCCACACGTCTTGATGTAGATGAGGAGGTTGAGTATAGTTTCACTACAAAAATGATGCTACAATAACAATAACAATAATAATCATCATCATCATCATGAAGTGCTGGGCCTGCTGGCGTAGGTGATCATGTCACTCCACAACTTTCGATCTCGGCAGTTATTTATCATTCCTGTTGTTGACCTTCTGCCAAGCCATTCTCTTAAGCTGTCTGCTATTTTTTTCTCTTTGCTTCCCTCTATCTCTTCGTCCCTCATTTTTTTCCAGTTGTTACAATATATTCCAGTTGTTCTCTTCTCATTACGTGGCCAAAAAATCATGATTGGTTCTTCCTAATATTGGAGATTAGCTCTCTTTTTGCTTTGACCTGAATAACAATAATAATAACAACAAATACAATAACATTAACAACAACAATAATAATAATACAATAATAATAACAGTAATATTAACAGAAATAATAACAACAAAGATAACAATAATAACAAAAACAATAACATTATCAACAACAACAACAACAATAATAATAATAATACAATAATAACAATAATACCAACAGAAATAATACCAACAAAGATAACAATAATAACAAAAACAATACCAATTAAATAATAATAATAATAAACAATAATTATATCAACAATTACAATAATAACAACAATATCAATAATAACAAATAAGTCCAGCTACTGAAGCATCAACAAGAACCTTTGATAATGAACCAGTCCCCCTGAGAGAGAGAAAGGACCTCCCGTACATAAAGCAGTGGTGTGTCCTTCTTGTTGGTTGAAAGCGTATGCCTCAAATGACGGATCACACACACACACACAAAAAGAGCAAAGATAAAGTATAACAGAAACAGATCACCAAATGCAGCGTCACGGCACTCTCGTCAGTCCCATAGGTCTTCAAATGTCATTGAACACATGGTGAGTCGTAAACATGTTAATAATGCTTCTTATTACGATCTTCCTCTTTTTCTATTCTCTTAAACAATGTATATTGCTTGTGTTGCAGTTTACCGCCATCAAAGGGTATTTGCGTCTTGTGCCAGACATAACTGTTTTATTTTTATAAATTGTTATATAGAGCCATCAACGTTATCTGCCAGACACAACTATTGTACTTTTATAAATTGTTATATAGAGCCATCAACGTTATCTGCCAGACACAACTATTGTATTTTTATAAATTGTTATATAGAGCCATCAACTTTATCTGCCAGACACAACTATTGTACTTTTATAAATTGTTATATAGAGCCATCAACTTTATCTGCCAGACACAACTATTGTTTTTTTTTATAAACTGTTATATAGAGCCATCAACGTTATCTGCCAGACACAACTATTGTTTTTTTTTTATAAACTGTTATATAGAGCCATCAACTTTATCTGCCAGACACAACTATTGTTTTTTTTTATAAACTGTTATATAGAGCCATCAACGTTATCTGCACCTTCTGCTGGACACACTTTTTATTTTTATGAACTTTTAGGTGCCAGTTTGCCTTTCTTCATTGATCATTACTCGTTTGAACGGATTGAACTACCTCCGGCCAGAATGAGTACGGGAATGTAGAGTATGGTCCTAGTCAGTTATGAGTTGCTCATCGTGATACTTTATGGATATTGCAGCGTCATTAAAATGGTTTTGTACAATTCTGAATGATAGAGAGTAACAGAAGATGAAATATCATGACTATCATCACTTGAAATAATCCACATGTTGAGCATCTTCCGAATAATGGCTTCGAGGATCTAAGTAAGAAACAGATGCTCAAGAGGTGCTGCATTCATTATAATAGATGCTGGACCTCAGTCAGCCACCTGCTAAGAAGAGATCTAGAAACCATCACAAGAAATGTTTGTAGAAGAATGATTTTAAGAAGATGAAGAACTACAAGAGGAAGACAAGGAAGAGGAATTAGAAGAAAACGGAGAATTATACGAAGAAGAGCAAGAAAAGTACATGAAGTAGAAGAAGAAAAGTACATGAAGTAGAAGAAGAAGAGTACACGAAGTAGAAGAAGAAAAGTACATGAAGTAGAAGAAGAAGAGTACATGAAGTAGAAGAAGAAGAGTACACGAAGTAGAAGAAGAAAAGTACATGAAGTAGAAGAAGAAAAGTACATGAAGTAGAAGAAGAAAAGTACATGAAGTAGACGAAGAAAAGTACATGAAGTAGAAGAAGAAAAGTACATGAAGTAGAAGAAGAAAAGTACATGAAGTAGAAGAAGAAAAGTACATGAAGTAGAAGAAGAAAAGTACATGAAGTAGAAGAAGAAAAGTACATGAAGTAGAAGAAGAAAAGTACATGAAGTAGAAGAAGAAGAGTACACGAAGTAGAAGAAGAAAAGTACATGAAGTAGAAGAAGAAAAGTACATGAAGTAGAAGAAGAAAAGTACATGAAGTAGAAGAAGAAAAGTACATGAAGTAGAAGAAGAAAAGTACATGAAGTAGAAGAAGAAAAGTACATGAAGTAGAAGAAGAAAAGTACATGAAGTAGACGAAGAAAAGTACATGAAGTAGAAGAAGAAAAGTACATGAAGTAGAAGAAGAAAAGTACATGAAGTAGAAGAAGAAAAGTACATGAAGTAGAAGAAGAAAAGTACATGAAGTAGAAGAAGAAAAGTACATGAAGTAGAAGAAGAAAAGTACATGAAGTAGAAGAAGAAGAGTACACGAAGTAGAAGAAGAAAAGTACATGAAGTAGAAGAAGAAGAGTACACGAAGTAGAAGAAGAAAAGTACATGAAGTAGACGAAGAAAAGTACATGAAGAGGAAGAAGAAAAGTACATGAAGTAGAAGAAGAAAAGTACATGAAGTAGAAAAAGAAAAGTACATGAAGTAGAAAAAGAAAAGTACATGAAGTAGAAGAAGAAAAGTACATGAAGCAGAAGAAGAAAAGTACATGAAGTAGAAGAAGAAAAGTACATGAAGTAGACGAAGAAAAGTACATGAAGTAGACGAAGAAAAGTACATGAAGTAGACGAAGAAGAATTAAATGAAGTAGAAGAAAAAGGAGAATGACATTAAGAGGAAGAATAAAAAAGAGTCAATGAATGCTACAAATCTGAAGTCCCCATACTAACACTGTAGTGTTGTTGTTATATCAGAGAATGTTTACTTCCCGGAAGAAGAATTCTGTAGCGGCTCGCTCAGCTGGCACCAGACTGAGATTGCCGTGACCAAACTGCCCAGTGAGGTCACTGATGAACAAGAGGTTGAGGACCTTTGACCCCTACAGTGATAAGGGGAAATAACAAATCATATTTCGACTCATGAAAAGAAAATCGTTTTAAACATTGATTTAAATTAATAGACTTATTCTCCATCAGTGTCCAAGTCTTGTGATCTCACGAACTTGACTTTTGTCCTGTTCCATGATAAAGAGGTAAACATATGGAAGTCCAAAGAAATTAGGTTAAATACTAAAATAAAAATTTTCAACTCCAATGTTAAGTCAGCCCTATTATATGGCCGTGAAACATGGAGAACAACAAATGTGACAATCATGAAGATACAAACTTTCATTAATGGATGCTTACGCAGAATAAAAGGATGGAAGTGGCACGACAAAATCAGTAACTAGAAATTCTGGAATTGTACCAGTCAAATACAGTGGATAAAGAGATACAGCGAAGACGATGGCGCTGGATAGGACACACACTGCGGAAACCAAATGAGAGTATTACACAACAGGCCCTTTTTGAATCCGCAGGGGAAAAGACAAAGAGGAAGACCAAGGAATTCTTGGAGAAGACAGATAGAAGCAGATAGGGAGATGATGGGGAAGACATGTATTGATATTAAAAGAATGGCAAGAAACAGAATGACTTGGAAAGTGTTTGTTGAAGACCTATGCTTCACAGGGAACTGAAAGGTAGAGGAAGAATGATAAAGGGGTGGAACAACATCATGAAGAGCAGGTCGCATGGTCAGTATTCGTATATGCGTGAGTGTCCTGATTTTTTTCCTTAACCTGCGCCGTGGCTGACACACCCCGTCTTCGGCAGCCTCTATCTTAGTTAGATGTAGGAGCTTCCTTCTCGTAGGGCGCATGCCGTCCAGGGCTACTGGACCTCTTCTTTCTGCCTGGATGTTCTTCTGAAGCTTTTCCTTATATCGATGGTAACTGCGTGTCAGCAGGTTTTTCCAGGGGTTTCCTTCCCCGTGGATATGGCTTTGAATGCGGCTCCTATTCGTATGTCATATCTCGTTGTTGGACACATGAAGCGTTTTGATTATAAGAAATCAATAGACAACAGTAAATATTGGCAATTTCTGATTTTTTAAAAAGCATCTATAGTTCTTCTAATAGGAAAAAAAGTTAAAAGTAAAGTACCCCCGTCACGCCAAGTGGCGTATAGGGAATATGGTGCTAGTGACCATACATTTTACAGACCTTCGGCACATGATTTTTGGGGTAATGTGGTCGGTATTACGCCCGTGCCACTTTACTTTCCCAGAAAAAAAATCCGGTACCCATTAAACGCCGGGTGAATCGGAGGCCGTCGGTTGGGATCGAACCCTACCTCTTGTCCTTTGTAGTCCAGTTCACAAACCAGTGAGCTATCGCGGCTCCCACTAATAGAAATGGCAAACAAAAATTAAGTATAATGTCATGAAGAACATACTAACATCAAAACAAATAACACCAGGGCTAAAATTAAGAATAGCAAAATGGTATGTCTTCTCAACATTCCTATATTGTGCAGAAACATGGATATTAGACAAGAAAACAGAACAGAGAATTGAAGCCTTTGAAATGTGGATATATAAAAGAATAGGTAGAATTGGATGGCAGGTAAAGAAAACAAACGATGAAGTTTTAACCACTAAAAATGAAAAGAGAACTACTAAACGCAATTCAAACAAGACAAATGCGATTTTTGGGCCGTGTTAAAAGACACAACAGCCTACTAAAAGTAATCATGGAGGGGAAACTACAAGGTAAAAGAGGTAGACCAAGACTAAAATGGACGAGTAACATCAAAAGATGGACAAACCAACCCATGACAACCTGCCCTATCAAAGCAAGAGATAGAGCAGAATGGCGCTCCGTGGTAGCCAACCTTCGTTATGGAGATGGCACTCCATGATAGTTCTATTATTAATAGTACTGGTTGCTGTGTTTAAGACCGAGGCAAACAGATAGTCGGAAGTATCACCCTCTGTTGGAAGCTCTTGATTTAGACTGACGTCACTATCTCAAAAGGAAACGTTTGTTCTTAAATTGCAACAAAAAGATAAGGTCGTTTCACCATAAAGATGTTAATGGGTTAGAATGAGGAAACAGGCGCAAGAGGATGACTCAAGATGGAAACAGACGCAAGAGGATGACTCAAGATGGAAACAGACGCAAGAGGATAACTCAAGATGGAAACAGACGCATGAGGATGACTCAAGATGGAAACAGACGCAAGAGGATGACTCAAGATGGAAACAGACGCAAGAGGATAACTCAAGATGGAAACAGGCGCAAGAGGATGACTCAAGATGGAAACAGGCGCAAGAAGATGACTCTAGATGGAAACAGACGCAAGAGGATGACTCAAGATGGAAACAGACGCAAGAGGATGACTCAAGATGGAAACAGACGCATGAGGATGACTCAAGATGGAAACAGGCGCAAGAAGATGACTCAAGATGGAAACAGACGCAAGAGGATGACTCAAGATGGAAACAGACGCATGAGGATGACTCAAGATGGAAACAGACGCAAGAGGATAACTCAAGATGGAAACAGACGCAAGAGGATAACTCAAGATGGAAACAGACGCATGAGGATGACTCAAGATGGAAACAGACGCAAGAGGATGACTCAAGATGGAAACAGACGCATGAGGATGACTCAAGATGGAAACAGACGCAAGAGGATAACTCAAGATGGAAACAGACGCAAGAGGATAACTCAAGATGGAAACAGACGCATGAGGATGACTCAAAATGGAAACAGACGCATGAGGATAACTCAAGATGGAAACAGACGCAAGAGGATAACTCAAGATGGAAACAGACGCAAGAGGATAACTCAAGATGGAAACAGACGCATGAGGATGACTCAAAATGGAAACAGACGCATGAGGATAACTCAAGATGGAAACAGACGCAAGAGGATAACTCAAGATGGAAACAGACGCAAGAGGATAACTCAAGATGGAAACAGACGCAAGAGGCAGGAAATGATGGTAAGTATGTGTTTGTTGACAGTTAAAGAGAAAGATGATGAGCAGTAGGCGGAGAAAGAGGAAAGGAAGAGAATAGAGAATGATAAGTGGAAGGGGAAAGGATAAGTAATAAGAAGATGAGGAGGAGAAGAGGATAAGAAGTGGGAGAGGAAAAGGATAAGTAGGAGTGGAGGAGGAGATGATTAGTAAATTGGAGGAAGTGTGGGAGAAGAGGAGGAAGAGAGAGGGTGCGTAGGAGGAGAAGACGAAGAGATTCAGAAGTAGGAGAGGAAAGATCAGTAGGAGGAGGAGGAGAAGAGGGGAGGAGGAAAAGAAAAGGGTGAGTAGGAGGAGGAGGAGAGGATGATCAGTAGGAGGGGAAGAGGGTGAGTAGGAGGAGGAGCGGATGAGTAGTATGAGGGGAAGAGGGTGAGTTGGAGGAGGAAGAGAGGATGATCAGTAGGAGGGGAAGAGGGTGAGTAGGAGGAGGAGCGGATGAGTAGTATGAGGGGAAGAGGGTGAGTAGGAGGAGGAGAGAATGATCAGCAAGAGGAGAAGAGGATGAGTAATAGGTGGAGGAAGCGAGGATGATCAGTAGGAGGATGGGCAGTAGGGGGAGGAGAGGAAGTGGAGGAGGAGAAGAGGAAAAGAATGAGAAGTAGAAAGGGAAAAGAGAAGTAGAAGGAAGAGATGAGAAGACGAAAAAAAAAAAGAGAAGCAGACAAATACAAGGATGATGTCGAAGATGAACGCAGAGCGTCAAGGATATATTTTCTTCCAAAAACAATAATCCATAATTAAATAGGACAGTATCAAAGTCGGTCAATTTTTGTCCGAATGACCTTTGACCTCACGCTCATATAGTTCTCCGGTTTCATTACCTAGGTCAGGTGATCCAAGTCCACGTGTGCATTAGCCTATGCACCTAGAGGCACTAAATAGAAATGTATCCGTTTCGTGTTGATACAGCAGAACACGCGAGACCGTGTCTTAATTACATGCTATACACGCACTGATGGACAATAACACAGTAGAATAAATTAGTTTTGTACTGAGGTCAAATGGCTTTGGTCAGAGAGTAACACACACACACACACACACACACACTAGCTAACGTTATATAATATTCCAGTTACTTGTTACTAAGTTATTTTATTTCTCAGCAATTTATATTTTTATCCACATACTATAATCAATACCGACCATTTTACCCCAAAAATCAAGTGCCGAAAGTCTATAAAAATTATGGTCACTAACACAATATTCCCAATACGCCACATGGCGTGACGGGGCACTTTACTTTTTTTCTGGTTACTATAATCACTTATCTGTAATGGGTTGTCTTTAATCATTATTTTATTTGTCTATTGTTCGATCATATTTTAATTATTGAGTTATTTGCGGGCCACCATCATTGCACTCCGAACATGTCCATAGGTGCTCAGATCCCCTCATCAGCAAGTCCCGCAGTGTCCAGCGACTGACGACTCCAGTTCTATGTTGATTGATAAGTCTTCTTACACGCCCACTAAGTTTCTCGTTTCTGGCTGTGCCCATCTTAACCCGCATCTCTTTCATCCGAAGCAGTGACGTGTACTCATGGTTGTCGAAGTCATGTGCCCTTCCCACATCTCGGAGGGCATTGATGATGTCTGCCCAATCCATTGGTTGACCGTCCTCAACGATAGCGCAGCAAGCCAACCCATCCACACTTTCATTTTCCCATTTAATTTTTTTTAAACTTTTAATCGCTTCAGATTTTATCTATCCCAGGTTTGTAGTTAAATGATTTCTTCTTTTACCTACTTTTCTTTTAATTAAAGTATTTATTGATCATCACGCTCTTTGAATCATTTATCTTTAAATCTATAAAAAAAACAATGTGTTATTATTTTTAAAAATCTTTTAATAACTGCATAAATGACACATTTTATCGTTTCATCGCAATATATATATATATATATATATATATATATGAATCATTGCATCGTTTGACTAATTCACATTTGAATAATGATATCTTTAAATCATCGTATCTCACAATTATAACATATTTCAATCAATTTCTCTTCCGATCATTTTATCTTTCATTGACGTTTTCTGTTTATTGATCTTTTTTTTCGTTTCATGTCAGCAACTTTCACAGATTTTAACATTCACCCATTTTATCTCTTGATCATTATATCTTTCTATTATTCTCTTTTTATCCATTTGTTTTATTTTTCATCATTTTATCTTTGGATCATTGCATCTTTTAATCTTTTATCATTTTAACTTGGATTATTCAGATTTTCCCTACAAGTTCACTCAGATTTTCCCTACATTTTCACTCAGATTTTCCATACAGATTCACTCATAATTTTCATACAGATTCACTCATATTTTCCATACAGTATCAATCAGATTTTCCTTACAGTAATTTCACTCAGATTTTCCCTACAGTAATTTCACTCACATTTTCCCTACAGTATCAATCAGATTTTCCATACAGTAGTTTCACTCAGATTTTCCCTACAGCAATTTCACTCACATTTTCCCTAGAGTAGTTTCACTCAGATTTTCCCTACAGTAATTTCACTCAGATTTTCCCTACAGTAATTTCACTCAGATTTTCCCTACAGATTCACTCATACTTTCCTTAAAGTTTCACTCAGATTTTCCCTACAGATTCACTCAGACTTTCCATACAGCTTCACTCAGACTTTCCATACAGTTTCACTCAGATTTACCATAGCTTCACTCAGACTTTCCACACAGTTTCACTCAGATTTACCATAGCTTCACTCAGACTTTCCACACAGTTTCACTCAGATTTACCATAGCTTCACTCAGACTTTCCACACAGTTTCACTCAGATTTACCATAGTTTCACTCAGACTTTCCACACAGTTTCACTCAGATTTACCATAGTTTCACTCAGACTTTCCACACAGTTTCACTCAGATTTACCATAACTCAGACTTTCCACACAGTTTCACTCAGATTTACCATAGCTTCACTCAGACTTTCCACACAGTTTCACTCAGATTTTCCCGAGTTTCTCCTTACACACCGACAGCTCCTTTTCCCCACTAATTTGATACACAAGATGAGGTAACCATGGCAACTACAACTTTATAAGTCAGCAAAACTCTGATTTCCTAATAGGCTATATAAGATAAGTAATAACGAAACGAATTAACACAAACATCTAGGAGCAAATTTATGTACTAAAAATATTACGCTTACGTAGATGTCGCCATTTTATGAGTTCTATTCACTAAGCATGTCGTAAGAGGCGACAAAGGAGTTTGATCGATGGCTTGACAAGCTGTCATTGTAAAAAGTATTGTTATGGAAACAGAGCCACAGATTTTAGAAGCAGTGATCTCTGCAATATGTGCCATTTTGGCACGCAAGGTTTCTGTTTTCGAGATTGTGGTTCTGCCCTATGTGCCGTCTTTGGCTCGAAAGGACAATAGATAGATTCACTGAGAAGGCACATGACCATATCCTTGACGTTACGCCCTTGCCAAGGTGAGATTGTCAATACGCATTAAGGTGAGATAGTCATTGTGCATTATGGTGAATAGATATCAAACATTTAAGAAATATGTTCAATATTCATTAAGGTGAGATAGTCATTGCGCATTATGGTGAATCACAGACATATGGTCAATAGATGTCGTAAATATAAGAAATGTGGTGATGGTGAGACCATTGCGTGACCAGTGGGGCGGTGATCAAACACATTAATGACTGATTGCACTATACAATTATCGTGTTCATTAATGTGCTAACGATGTCAACTCTGTGAACAGGTCAATTGTTTGTTACCCAGTGACCATGGAGATGAATCGACGGACCAGAAATCGTTGCCACTAATGTGGCTCCACTTCAACTAAAAAATCATTACTGGACACGCCCCTGGCATGGGTTTCTGTACGTGGCCGAGGGCTACAAAAATAGAAAGTAACCGTCTGCAGTGATCGGTAGTGGGGGGTTGTCTGGAGACTTCTACATCGTCTGATTACTCACATGGTGGAATGTGGCCAACAAGCTACATACGCGGGGCAATCATCCTATCAATCAATCTATCGATTAGGCATTCGGAGAGTCGATTACGTTTTAATGTATTTTCAACGTATTCGATGCTTGAACAATCTTTCTCCTAATCAATCAATATACAATCAAGGTTGTGAAAACTAGGGAGAATAATTGATGCTGCGAGTTGTTGATATTTCAATTAAAAAATCATATCAGGCTTTCACTTAATGCACTCATTACGTTCATTTGTAATGTTGCGTTTGATGGTCTCGTGTAAGTCTCGAGCGATGGTGGATTTCCCACCCGAGTGGTGTGATATTGTCTTTGGTGTAACTTTTTTTCCCCGCGTGTGTTCAGAATCAGCAAACTGTTGATTTTACTTTCAGGCGGTTTCATGTCGATGTTGGCTCGCCTCAAACAGGGAGAGTTCTCGTGTTTTTAAATTGTGTTACGCTAGCGCTAGACAAAGCCAGAGAGCGCCAGGAGCGGAGTGGTAACGCCCTCGCTTAGCGATCATGTGAGCGTGGTTTCAACACAGCTTGGCGGTGGTTCAGTCAACCTAACTAAACAAGTAATGGGTATCTGAGTTAGGAATAGTATTGAACAAGTAATGGGTATCTAGAAAACTTCGGAAACTTCTGGATAGTGTCGCTTCAAGCAGCGGAACTCACGATGCGAGGCGGTATTCCTCACCTTCCCAGAGTAATATCATGGTACCCATTTCTGCCAGGGCTGGGTCGACCACGGGGGTATTTTTTTTTCCAACTACGAGTACAATTCACACTGCTTCCTGCGGAATCGAACACGGATTGTCCGAACGTCGATAGCTCAGTCGGGTGGTTTTCCCATCTAGGCTACCGAGGTCCCCAACTGGGCAACCAAGGCCTCCTGGGGATGATAGTAAAGAACAAGTAATGCGTATCTGTCCGAGTTGGAGATAGCAATGACACCTAATATGGTCGCTGGCTCCCTCGCCTCAAATTGGTGTGGTCTATAAGAGTGAAATGTTATATTTCACTGCCCTAGAATTTGTAAAATGTCACCGGACATTATTTATTGTTATTTCTTACTAATAAATATTTTTTAAAATATTAGATAAACCTGGCTTGACTACAATATTGAGATACATGCCGGAAGAGCTTATGCCAATCAAGGACAGACATCTACTGGCTATAACCTATTTTCGTATCATGACTGATATCGTACATCTTGACTGATTTCAAGATAACATGACAACAATGAAAGATATTACAGGAATAAGGCTTAAATAGAAGGATGGTACAAGAAGAAAAGACGATTGTACAATTACTATAATGATGGCAATTGTCAGAAGAGATTTAAGGATCAATAGTAGGTAGAGAATATTGCCACCAAGTAACAATTAACCTCGTCTAAGGATGTACAAACTGGCGTAGTACGACAGCAGATTGAGAAATGAACCACGTGATATATGGAAACGCGGCTGAGAAAGATGCAGTTTTGGTCAGGGATCGTGAGTGATTCACATTGGTTCACTGTAACTCTTGTTTAGATCTGCAAAAGCAATTCTAGCGTTATGATTGTGTTGATATCTTTGCTGGTTCCTCTAACTCGTGTTACAATGCTTCTTTAGTTTCGGCGATATGTCATTCTCATTGAACATCGGACATGTCCACAAGTGCTCAGATCTTTTCTGAAGAATATCCATCAACGGGTAGCGACTTTGTATTTGTTGACATGTTTTCTTTGGATTCCTGCATAACGCGCTCGTTCGGCATCTCCAACCTTTGACACGGTATTTGTGAAGCCTGTTCATGGCTGTGGATTCTAGGTCATTTTATTGAGTCGTTTTGTTTTTGTCCAGCTTCCCTGTGGGCATTAAGAAAGTCAAGGCGGCCCATTCCCTTTCTGCACTCAACATCAGTCAAACTGGCAACTCTGTCAGCACGTTCATTTCCTCTGACATCCTTGTGCCCTGGCACGACGAAAATGAAGCTGGCGCGTTTTAGGATAGTCCTCCCCAGAGACTCTAACCACTACGGTTGAGTCCAGCCAGTTGTCATCTTTCTGAGCATGCTCTTTGAGTCACTGAGGAAACACACATGTGTATGAAGCTGTGTCTCAAGCCATGCCAATGATTTTGTAACAGCCATAATTTCAATGGTCAAACTGCCTCTAAAGTGTGCGAACGTATTCACTGATTAAAGATCCTAGTTCTCTATATCACCGACAACGAATCCATCTAATTTAGCTGAATGGCTTGTATCGTGTCATTCAATTTAGCTGAATGGCTTGTATCTTGTCATACAATTTAGCTGAATGGCTTGTATCTTGTTATTCAATTTAGCTGAATGGCTTGTATCTTGTCTTCCAATTTAGCCGAATGGCTTGTATCTTGTCATTCAATTTAACTGAATGGCTTGTATCTTGTCATCCAATTTAGCTGAATGGCTTGTATCTTGCCATCCAATTTAGCCGAATGGCTTGTATCTTGTCATTCAATTTAGCTGAATGGCTTGTATCTTGTCATACAATTTAGCTGAATGGCTTGTATCTTGTCATCCAATTTAGCTGAATGGCTTGTATCTTGTCATCCAATTTAGCTGAATGGCTTGTATCTTGTCATTCAATTTAGCTGAATGGCTTGTATCTTGTCATCCAATTTAGCTGAACGGCTTCTATCTTGTCATTCAATTTAGCTGAATGGCTTGTATCTTGTCATCCAATTTAGCTGAATGGCTTGTATCTTGTCATACAATTTAGCTGAATGGCTTGTATCTTGTCATTCAATTTAGCTGAATGGCTTGTATTTGTCATCCAATTTAGCTGAACGGCTTCTATCTTGTCATTCAATTTAGCTGAATGGCTTGTATCTTGTCATACAATTTAGCTGAATGGCTTGTATCTTGTCATCCAATTTAGCTGAACGGCTTGTATCTTGTCATCCAATTTAGCTGAATGGCTTGTATCTTGTCATCCAATTTAGCTGAATGGCTTGTATCTTGTCATCCAATTTAGCTGAATGGCTTGTATCTTGTCATCCAATTTAGCTGAATGGCTTGTATCTTGTCATCCAATTTAGCTGAATGGCTTGTATCTTGTCATCCAATTCAGCACAATGTATTTTATGTTCAGCCCATTTTGTTGATTGTATTTGTGTCTTGAATGTCTTGGTAGGAATTGTTAACGATGCTGCTAATATAATTATTCTAATGTTTTCCAACATTGACAGCATCGTCCTGGATATCATTTTTGTTCTGTTCTGTATCGAAGTTTTCGCTTGACGCGTTAAGTGACGGTAATGGTAGACATATCTTGGCCATGTGAAGAGAAGAGAAAACAAGAGAATCTCAAAGCAAGACCTCAAATGGAAACCAAAGGGTTAAAAGAGAGAGAGAGAGAGAGAGAGAGAGAGAGAGAGACCAATATAGGGAAACACTATTTTAAAAATACACGGATGTGGGATGCGACAGCAGAAAACATCAGCTCCTTTACTAAGTTTGAGATGTTCGCTCAGCACAGATATGTGACGACACACACTGCTGGTCGCGAGCAAAGTCTGACACTTAGTAACAAAATTGATCAGACATGGAGGCTCTAGAATGTATGCATGTATGCCGTCTTCTGCTCAAAAAGATAACAGCTAAATTAGGTAGACGACAGGTAAGCAGGCAGGTTTGTAGGTAGATGGGTAGATATCATGGGTAGAATGATAATGACAGTCCCATAGCTACTAAAATAATTAAGAGTTAGTGAGTAGAATTCAGTGCAATGAGGTGAGGTAGCCAGTTCCCTTCCTCTCTGCCTTTACTTCCCTCAGCGTATCTATGGACCTATTTAAAGTTACTTCCCTCAGCGTATCTATGGACCTATTTAAAGTTACTTCCCTCAGCGTATCTATGGACCTATTTAAAGTTACTTCCCTCAGCGTATCTATGGACCTATTTAAAGTTACTTCCCTGAGAGTATCTATGGACCTATTTAAAGTTACTTCCCTCAGCGTATCTATG
Source organism: Megaustenia siamemsis (assembly GCA_032433765.1). Taxonomy (NCBI): domain Eukaryota; kingdom Metazoa; phylum Mollusca; class Gastropoda; order Stylommatophora; family Ariophantidae; genus Megaustenia; species Megaustenia siamemsis. Next base: position 39,202,872 of record JAVIAB010000050.1, on the reverse strand, counting down.
GACCTATTTAAAGTTACTTCCCTCAGCGTATCTATGGACCTATTTAAAGTTACTTCCCTGTGAACATCACTGGACCTATTTAAAGTTACTTTCCTGAGAGCATCTCCGGACCTATTTAAAACTACTTTCCTGAAAGCATCTCTGGACCATTTAAAGTTACTTTCCTGAGAGCATCTCCGGACCTATTTAAGTTACTTTCCTGAAAGCATCTCAGGACCTATTTAAAGTTACTTTCCTGAGAGCATCTCAGGACCTATTTAAAGTTACTTTCCTGAGAGCATCTCCGGACCTATTTAAAGTTACTTTCCTGAGAGCTTCTCAGGACCTATTTAAAGTTACTTTCCTGAGAGCATCTCCGGACCTATTTAAAGTTACTTTCCTGAGAGCATCTCAGGACCTATTTAAAGTTACTTTCCTGAGAGCATCTCTGGACCTATTTAAAATTACTTTCCTGAGAGCATCTCCGGACCTATTTAAAGTTACTTTCCTGAGAGCATCTCAGGACCTATTTAAAGTTACTTTCCTGATAGCATCTCAGGACCTATTTAAAGTTACTTTCCTGAGAGCATCTCCGGACCTATTTAAAGTTACTTTCCTGAGAGCATCTCAGGACCTATTTAAAGTTACTTTCCTGAGAGCATCTCCGGACCTATTTAAAGTTACTTTCCTGAGAGCATCTCCGGACCTATTTAAAGTTACTTTCCTGAGAGCATCTCCGGACCTATTTAAAGTTACTTTCCTGAGAGCATCTCCGGACCTATTTAAAGTTACTTTCCTGAGAGCATCTCCGGACCTATTTAAAGTTACTTTCCTGATAGCATCTCTGGACCTATTTAAAAAAGCTGCAAGAACCCGGAGAACTTTTTAGGCAACAAAAATCGTAAACATTAGACGTTAAACCTACCGTTCCTCTCCACAATCTATCATCTCCCCCTGACGATGTATTCTTTCACTTTTCTTTCCACATATCTGATTGCATCACTAGCTCCACCTGGTGTAAGCCAGGCTCTGGACCGATATTTACGGATCATATCTCGTGAGATTTAGCAATTCCATCCTTGTAAGCTCCGTCACTCCCCCACCTCACCCTAGCCGAAGCCCGATCGTTTTCCGACCTTCGTTGTGTGATGATGTCGTGAACAAACCTGCTAGTCTGAATGCTGCGGCAGTCATCGTCTGGCGGGGATATCTCCACGTTCAAGAGAGTGATAAATAATCCCCTTCACCTGTCACCTTAGGCCATCTACAAGCCTCCTGTAGCTCATTTCTACATCCTTTATACTTCCATGGATTCCGGGTGTCGAGACTTCCTTCCTTTTCTTCATAAACTTCTTCGTTCTGTCAAGACTGATGTCGACCTCAAATATCATTCATGCTCATGCTAGACTACTGGGAATCATAGGAGGAAGAGGTATGTAACACACCACTCAGAAAAAAATGACAAATAAACGACAACATAAAAAAAACAAAGAACAACAACATATGGTCCGAAGCAGGATCGAACCCGTATTATCGAACGAGTTATTATGTTCGAATCTTGCCCTTCTCATGCTAGACTACCCACGTTCATGATGTTCAGGAGATTCCATAAGGTTTCTCTTTTAAAAATATATATATATAAACGAATGCTTGACTGTATATTTTGTTGAAAGTATGATAGCTTTTCTTTCGTTCTGAGTTCCCTGGAGAGTGTCCTAATGTCGTACGGAAGTTGTACATTCCCCTGTGTTGCTTTCCTACAACATGCATTAATAAGCGTACATATTTTTCTCCTTCGCTTTGTACTTCGACTGTTAGCTTTACAGCAGCTCTCTATAACTTATTGACAATACCCTAAAGTAACTTTCACGTCGAGCATGTCTCACCATGTCCCGTTGTCCATGCACTAATAGGAAGGTAAGGAATCAGAAGTCAACTAACCATGACAAGTTGAATCACTAGTCGTCGAGTCACCATTCTTTATATTCGCCCTCTAACTAATTTTCATCGACCGCCCTTAACCCCTTAGCTCTGAATTATCGACATATTTTGAAAAGTGTTGTATTCTGAAAATGTAAACTATGAAGAGCCATCTATATAGTTTCAATTTGTGCATAGTTTATATTCCTAATGAAAAAATGTTTCAGTATAAGTTAAGTTAGAAAGAGAACACAAAACAACACTAACACAATAGTCATAGTGCTACAATAATGCAGTTTTGGACACGGTACTTTCGAAACGCCAGGAGCTTTGATAACGAGTTAATGTATTGAAAGAACTAAACGGCTGTTAAATGAGCGTAACCACTTCGTATTGTGCTTTAGAAGACGCTGTAATAAAGACGACTTTCGGTCCAACGCGACCGTCACAACACATGTGTTGTCTTCCTCTTGATCCTTCTGGCCATAATAGCCAGTCGAGACCAACGCCATTAGCTGAAGAAGGATATTCATCAGCTGTTGCCTTGACCCAAGCTGTCAGCTAGGAGTCACTGACCACTTCAGAAAACGTGCTATCCGTGACCTGGATTCGGCTCCCTATAATCTAAATAAATGATCTCAGATTTGTAAGGCTGTGTCGCTTGTGTGTGTGCGCGTGCGTGCGTGTGTGTGTCCGTGCGTGCGTGTGTGTGTGTGTGCGCGTGATCTTCTTGAAATCTCTCAAACGATTTATTATGTGCGAATCTAGCCCTTACTATCCTCTATTGAGGCATCTACCATCGACACGATCTCTTCAATCATTTCTGTCGTCAGGCACTGTTCATGTCTACTCCAGATTAAACTTCACCGCGAGGGTCTTTCCTTTCAAAGATTTGACTTCTTTTCCTTAGTTCTCATCTGTTGCTTTTTTTTTTTTACTTTTTTGTTAGGCTGGACTTCTATATTTTTATGTATTTTTTTTTAATTTCCTCATCATCTTCTTTGAACATTTGGACTTGGAACTGACATTGGCAAAATTGGAAGCCATGTTTAAAACCTCGTTACTTCAAACACTTCACCTCATGAACATGAAGTAGACGTCAATCAAATAAATGTATTCATTCCTTCTGTCACGTTTACTTGGCTTAGTTCTCTATTGATGAGTAAGTAAAAAGTAAAGTACCCCCGTCACGCCAAGTGGCGTATAGGGAAATATGGTGTTAGTGACCCTAGATTTTACAGACCTTCAGCACTTTGATTTTTGGGGTAATGTGGTCAGTATTACGCCCGTGCTGCTTAACTTTCCCAGAAAAAAATCCGATACCCATTTAAGGCTGGGTGAACCCGGAAGCCGTCGGTTGGGATCGAACCCTACCCCTTGTCCGTGGTAGTCCAGTTCACTAACCACTGAACTATCGCGGCTCCCCCTCTATTGATGAGAGTACCAATATTGATCATCAAAAATATATATTTGTCTTAAAGTGTTGATCATCAATTCCTTCCAATAACTATTCTGTGTTTCATAAGAGTAAGTCGTAAGAGCAAGTTGTAAGAGTAAGTCGTAAGAGCAAGACGTAAGAGCAAGTCGTAAGAGTAAGTCGTAAGAGCAAGTTGTAAGCGCAAGTCGTAAAAGTAAGTCGTAAGAGCAAGACGTAAGAGTAAGTCGTAAGAGTAAGTCGTAAGAGCAAGACGCAAGAGCAAGTCGTAAGAGTAAGTCGTAAGAGCAAGTTGTAAGAGCAAGTCGTAAGAGTAAGTCGTAAGAGCAAGTCGTAAGAGCAAGTCGTAAGACGTAAGAGTAAGTCGTAAGAGCAAGTCGTAAGAGCAAGACGTAAGAGTAAGTCGTAAGAATAAGTCGTAAGAGCAAGTCGTAAGAGCAAGACGTAAGAGCAAGTCGTAAGAGTAAGTCATAAGAGCAAGTTGTAAGAGCAAGTCGTAAAAGTAAGTCGTAAGAGCAAGTCGTAAGAGCAAGACGTAAGAGTAAGTCGTAATAGTAAGTCGTAAGAGCAAGACGCATGAGTAAGTCGTAAGAGCAAGTTGTAAGAGCAAGTCGTAAGAGTAAGTCGTAAGAGCAAGTCGTAAGAGCAAGTCGTAAGAGCAAGACGTAAGAGCAAGTCGTAAGAGTAAGTCGTAAGAGCAAGACGTAAGAGTAAGTCGTAAGAATAAGTCGTAAGAGCAAGTCGTAAGAGCAAGACGTAAGAGTAAGTCGTAAGAGTAAGTCGTAAGAGCAAGTCGTAAGAGCAAGACGTAAGAGTAAGTCGTAAGAGTAAGTCGTAAGAGCAAGTCGTAAGAGTAAGTCGTAAGAGTAAATCGTAAGAGTAAGTCGTAAGAGCAAGTCGTAAGAGCAAGACGTAAGAGTAAGTCGTAAGAGTACGTCGTAAGAGTAAGTCGTAAGAGCAAGTCGTAAGAGCAAGACGTAAGAGTAAGTCGTAAGAGCAAGATGTAAGAGTAAGTCGTAAGAGCAAGTCGTAAGATCAAGACGTAAGAGTAAGTCGTAAGAGCAAGACGTAAGAGTAAGTCGTAAGAGCAAGACGTAAGAGTACGTCGTAAGAGTAAGTCGTAAGAGTAAGTCGTAAGAGTAAGTTGTAAGAGTAAGTTGTAAGAGTAAGTCGTAAGAGAAAGACGTAAGAGTAAGACGTAAGAGTAAGTCGTAAGAGAAAGACGTAAGAGTAAGTTGTAAGAGTAAGTCGTAAGAGTAATTCGTAAGAGCTAGTTGTAAGAGCAAGTTGTAAGAGTAAGTCGTAAGAGTAAGTCGTACGAGTAAGTCGTAAGAGGCGACTAAGGAGATTGACCTGGAGTTCAAGCATTGAGCTTAAGTCATCTTCAGTGCTTTTGATAGTAAATGGTGAGCGTTTCGATGGTGGTAGCGAAGGAGATCACAACACTGTGGAGTTGTCCATTGTGCAATAATGGTCGACTAAACTAAACATCATTTCTTTTTTTTTTATTATTTCAGTACTTCATTCAGCTTTTGTTTTCCAAACCACTTTGTCATTAAACAACAGATCTTTCCTCTTTCGCTGTCCTTGGTTTAGCTTGTGCCCAAAACTTCAGTTTCCTAGGTTCATTTTCAAGTCACGAGTTTGTCTTCGTTATAATCTCACTCTCTATTGTCTTCTATGTTCTTGTAATATTTCTGAACTTCAACGAAAAGCATTAGCTGATTTAACTTACAGACGTAGCTGCTGCCACTGAAACTATAATATCAACAATAACAACAACTATGACGGCTACTACTACTACTATTACTACTTCTACTACTACTACTACTACTACTTCTACTACTACTACTACTACTACTACTACTACTATTACTACTACTACTACTACTATTACTACTTCTACTACTACTACTACTACTACTACTACTTCTACTACTACTACTACTTCTACTACTACTACTACTATTACTTCTACTACTACTACTACCACCACAACTACTTATACTACCACTACTATTATTTTGTTTCTATTATCAATTCCACTACTACTACTACTACTACGAATACTATTATTACTACCATCACTACTGCTACTACTACTACTACTTCTACTGATACTACCACTACTACTACTATTACTATTACTACTACTACTACTGCTACTACCACTACTACTTCCACTAATACTACAACTTATACTACCACTACTATTATTTTGTTTCTACTATCACGACCACTACTACTACTGTTACTGGCTACCACTATTACTGCTACTACTACTAACTACTATTTCAATTAACTTTTACTACTAGCCCTCTCACTTTATGCCTTGCATTGCTGAGTAACCAAACAAATGACACGTTCATCTCCACAACGATACGGCACAACCAGCACCCCACACCCCGTAATAGTCTAATAAAGCAGGACAGCTGAATACCAAAACTGTACTCGAATCTGAGACGTGGGAATAAAAGGGACATTTTACCATGATAATAGTGAAGATAGCAACGTCACTTAACGCTGACTACAGCCGGGAAATTACATGCAGAAACGCTGCGTAGGTTCAAAGGAATACTGAACACTTCATGTGGAAAGCTGCACGCCTCCATCAGTAATGTGATATCTGATGTACGTGAAAAAAGTTGCTTATGGTGATGTATTTTTTAATGTAAATAAAATGATACCGTAGCAATTCACGACGTTACGTTACAGCGGCTGTTGCGGATCTGTGTGACTCTGAGGGTACAACAAGGAATAAATTATTCTATATTGAAAAACAAGTGTAAAGTTAATGTGGCTGTAGATAGTAAAAATAGATTGCGTTGGTTGAATAAGTGGATAGTTGAAGTACATGGCGGAAAGCTGTTTCGGTTAAAATAAAAATGGATAGTTTGAACATTGTTAAAGCCGTACTCGTTGACAAATTCGACAATCATGGACAATAGGACAACAGACAAGAAAATCACTGGAGTCTGTAGAAATGTGGTTTTACAGAAGAATGTTGAGAATACCATGGACAGCTAAAAAGAGTAATGAAGAGGTTCTGAGAAAGGTCAAAGCAAAATGAGAGATAATTTCCAATATTAGGAAGAGACAATCATCATTTTTTGGTCATGTAATGAGAAGAGAACAACTTGAATATATTGTAACAACTGGGAAAATTGAGGGACGAAGAGATAGAGGGAAGCAAAGAGAAAAAATAACAGACAGCTTAAGAGAATGGCCCAGCAGAAGATCAACAACAGAAATGATAAATAGCTGCCGAGATCGAAAGTTGTGGAGAGACATGATCACCTACGCCACTAGGCCCGGTACTTGATGATGATGATGACTACTACTTATACTTCTACTACTACTACAACTTCTAATACTACTACTACTACTTATACTACTACTATTACTACAACAACTACTACTTCTACTACTACTACTACTACTTATACTACTACTACTACTTATACTTCTACTACTACTACTTATACATCTACTACTACTATTTATAATACTTCTACTACTACTACTTATACTTCTACTACTAGTACAACTTATACTACTACTACTAATTATACTTCTACTACTAGTACAACTTATACTACTACTACTACTTCTACTTCTACTACTACTTATACTTCTCCTACTACTACTTATACCTCTACTACTACTACTACTACTGCTACTACAACAACTACTACTACTTATACTACTAATACTACTTATACTTCTACTATTACTTATACTACTACTACTTCTTGTACTACTACTACAACTACTATTTATACTTCTACTACTACTTCTACTACTATAACTACTTATACTACTACTAATACTTATACTACTACTACTTATACTACTACTACTACTACTATTTATACTTCTACTACTACTTCTACTACTACTACTAATACTTATACTACTACTACTTATACTACTACTACTACTACTACTACTTCTACTACTACTACTATTTCTACTACTACTACTACTTATACTACTACTACTACTTATACTACTACTACTTATACTACTACGACTACTACTTCTACTACTACTACTACTTCTACTACTACTACTACTTATACTACTACTTCTTATACTACTACTACTTCTACTTCTACTACTACTACTTATACTACTACTACTACTACTTCTACTACTACTACTTATACTACTACTACTACTACTTCTACTACTACTTCTTATACTACTACTACTTATAGTACTAAAACTGTAATACTACTTATACTACTACTACTTATACAACTACTACTTATACTTCTACTACTACTTATACTACTACTTATACTACTACTACTACTACTACTAATATTGCTACTACTACTACCACTACCACTACTATTATTTTGTTTCTACTAACACTTCCATTACTATTTCAGCTACTCTTGCTGGCTACTACTATTACTGCTACTTCTACTACTACTACTACTACTAACATCCACTTCAATTAACTATCAATACTAATTCTCTTGAATTTAAGAAAGATCAATACATGTGAGATGCGATGCTTGAGAAAAGTAACAAACAACACAAGAAGAGATAGAATACCAAATGAAACCATAAGAAAAATGGTAGGAACAAAACCCTGCCAAGAATATATAGAACAACAACAACTTAAATGGTTCGGCCACCTGGTCAGAATGAATCCTCACCAATCACCATCAAGGGCGTTCTTCTCGAGAATGCATGGACCAAGAGGAAGACCCAGAAGAAGATGGATAGATGCAGTGACAGAGACATGTAACAACAAAGGAAAATCACTAATTCAGACAATTCGAGCAGCACAAGAACGACAAATGATATAAATCACGACACCTTTTAGGTATCAGTGAAAGAGAAAAGAAGAAGAAGAAGACTAATTCTCTCACTTTATGTGTTGCATTGCAAGTCAGCAACAGAAGTGATTCGATGCACTGTAGATAGAAGTTTGTGGAAGGGCATGATTGCCTCCGCCAACCGGTAAGGCACATGATGATGAACTTAAAGAAAACTTCTTTTTTTTTGGGTTGGTGGGGGAGGGGGAGGGGGGGGGTCGAAAATGAACGGGAAACTAGACGGCAAAATGAAAGAAAAACAGCACGTAAGATATTCGTAGGGCAAGTAATTGTTGTATCCATCTGTCTATCTATCCACCAATTAGGGGCCGCAAGTTATCCACTCTTTGGTAGCAACGTTATTGTGTAGCAGTTGCAAGTTTATTTAAATTGAGGCAAAAACAAAGCAAAGGTTTAACGAGGCGTCCACATCTTAAAATCTAAGGGGAAAATAAATGTAGCGCAAATATTTTCCAATAGCTATTGGCACATTTTTGTTAGGTGAGGCCGGTACAACGTCAGGCCGCCCTAATTTCCCAGGAAAAAAAATATATGGTTCTCATTGTGTGAGATTGGGTGAACAAGGAAGATTTGTCTGTCAGGGAGACAAAAATCGTTACATCTTGGAATTGAGCCAGACCCTTCAGATCAATACTGAGTGCGCTAAACACCCAGCCACCACGGCTCTCTCATTGGTTGAAAGTTGCAGAAATGTGTCATATTGGATTCTGTAGATAGACGGAAGTATTGGGAGTAGGTTTTGTCTGTCTTCTTGGCTGGGACATTCATTTAAATACGCGTCATATGGGGCCTCGGTAGCCTAGTTGGGAAAACCACCGGACTGGACTACCGACATTCGGACAACCCGTGTTCGTTTCCCGCTGGAAGCTGTGTGAATTGTACTCGTGATTTGAAAAAAAAAAAAGAAAGAAACATACCCCCGTTGTCGACCCAGACGCTGGCAGGATGTTGGTACCAGGTTAGTACTCTGGGAAGGTGAGGAATACCGCCCCGCATCGTGAGTTTCGATGCTTGAAGCGACACTATCCAGAAGTCTCCGAACATTTCTGGGTAGACGGACGAGCACATTATGGATGGAAACTCGCGTGCTAGGACGCCGATCCAAAGTCTCGTACTTTACCTTGACCTTTAACTTTACTTTTTACGCGCCATAGTTTCTACAGCAGGACGACAAATGTAAGGCTCAAAATGGTGGCTGGTTTGTGACCGCAACAAGAGGGCGGACCATGCATATTTAACGTGCGAGTGGGTTCAGTTAAACCTGTCACTCAAGTCCAATCAGAATCAATAATGTTTCCCTCTTAGGGACGGAATTTAATATTTAAAAAAAAAAAAAAAAAAAAAAAAAAAAAATTAACAGAACACCACGTGACGACAGCACTGGATGTGTGGCCTGCATTTCCCCAAACTCACATAACTACCCCCCAATCCATTCCTTTAGACCACACTACAGAAATATGGTAGCGCCGCAACCACTCGTTTGTTTGTTTTTTTCCTCTTAATAGTAAACAGGAAAGCAACTACTGTAATGAATCACTAACCGAGGGATACAGCCCTTGCCATATATCCTGCAACAGAACTGCGACGTATCCGTAAGGTTATCGTAGTCTTGTCGCCGTGCTGGCCTCTGGGTTTTATCCTCTTCCTGGTTGTCGAACCAGTCCGATTGTCGCCACCACGTGACCCTCCTCATCTGTCAAAACCAGCAGAATCAGGTCTACATTCTCAGACTCGCACACTTTATCTGTCGCTGCTTTTCTCTCTTTCTTCACTTCTTCGTATCTTGAGATTTGTCTCTTATATTTTATATCTAGTTCTTTGTGTCGTTTTCCTTCTCTATCACTTACTTTTTGTTTCGCTCTATTTCACTGTCATTCTTTCTTTCTCTTATCCTATTTCATTTTTATCTTACTATAACACACCCTCTTTCATAGTATCTTTTCTCAAATATTCTCTTTCTATCATTCATTGCATCTACTCTCACATGATCTCCTTCTACCATTCATTGTATCCTCTCACACGATCTCCTTCTATCATTTACTGCATCTTCTCTCACGCGATCTTTTTCTATCATTTACTGTATCTACTCTCACACGATCTCTTTCTATCATTTACTGTATCTACTCTAACACGATCTTTTTCTATCATTTACTGTATCTTCTCTCACACGATCTCTTTCTATCATTTACTGTATCTTCTCTCACACGATCTCTTTCTATCATTCATTGTATCTACTCTCACACGATCTCTTTCTATCATTTACTGTATCTTTTCTCTCATGATCTATTTCTATCATTCACTGTATCTTCTCTCATACGATCTCTTTCTATCATTCATTGTATCTTCGCTTAAACTCTTATATTTTAACTCACATTTTAAAATAGTTTTGTCTTGATCTCTTATTTACTCTCCCTCCCTCCTCTCTCTCTCTCCCTATTTACCCGAATTCAGGTGGACATAACTGCTAGTGAAATAAAAAAATAAAAAAGAGATCTGTCTGATATCGATTATTGGTACCTACCTGTCAGCGAGCGAGATCGATGCAAGACTCGGGGCTTTAACCAGATAATAAGAAAGACGTCAAGAAGACTGAGTCCTGAATAGAGAGATTCCAGGGATTGTATTTGCTCACAGGAAGTGTCCAGCTCTGTCAGAAGACTAACTTTGGGAGATCTTCTATTCCGCATTAACATGGGAGACAATTAGTTTGCTCTCAATGGGGATGACGCATTTAAACAAGATGAAAAGACAAAGTATTGACTGGTGAAGTATGAGCTAGCCAGGTAGAGTTATCTCCCATATTCTTCCTATCATGGTGAATGCTGGCAATTGGTTAGTTACATTTTGTAAAGAACACTATTGGTTAATTGGTTCTATCTTGATACTGTTTTTTTTTTTTACTGTGGACAGTGTGAAGCAAAGTTCTTGGTGGCTGACGAGACAGAGATAACTTGTCGTCATTTGTGGATATGAAAATGGGAGCAAAGGTCTACACATACGAGAGCATGTAACAAAAAAATAATGGGAGCACAAAGTAATAAATGGGAGCACAAAGAAATAATTTAGAGCATAAAAGTAATAAGTAATGAGAGCACAAAGCAATAAGTAATGAGAGCACAAGCAATAAATAAGAGCACAAAGCAATAATTGAGAGCACAAAAGTAATAAGTAATGAGATCGCAAAGCAATAAATAATGAGATCACAACGCAATAAGTAATGAGAGCACAAAGCAGTAAATGAAAGCACAAAATAATAAATAATGAGAGCACAGAACAATACAACAATTAGAGCATGTAACAATAAATAATGAGAGCAAGTAACAATAAGAAACGAGAGCACAAGAAAAAAACAATGAGAACACACTCAAAAGATACATGAAAATAAAGACCACCTTCAGAAAATAGTCAAAGTTATTACAGTTTAAACAGGCCCTTTCAACGCCAAAATATAAATAGAAGAAGTAGCTGTTATAGTAATTGTTCCTGTAGTAGTTGTTGTTATTGTTGCTGATGCTGATTAAGAAGAAAAAGAAGTAGTAGTAGTAATAATAGTAGTAGTACTAGTAGTAGAAGTAGTAGTAGAAGTACTAGTAGCAGTAGTAGAAGTAGTAGTAATAGTAGTAATAGTAATAGTAGTAATAGTAATAGTAGTAGTAGTAGTATATAAAGAAATAGTAGTAATAGTAGTAGTAGCAGTATTAGAAGTAGTAGTAATAGTAGTAGAAGTAGTAGTGGTAGTAGTAGTAGTAGTAGAAGTAGGAGTAATAGTAGTAGTAGCAGTAGTAGAAGTAGTAGTAATAGTAATAGTAGTAGTAGTAGTAGTAGTAGTAGCAGTAGAAGTAGTAGTAGTAACAGTAGTAGTAGTGGTAGCAGTAGTAGTAGTAGTTGTTGGTGTTGTTGTAGTAGTTGTAATTGTAGTAGTAGTTGTTGTTGTTGTTGTAGCAGTTCTTGTTGGCCTTGTAGCAGTTGTTGTTGTTGTTGTAGTTGTAGCAGTTCTTGTTGGCCTTGTTGTTGTAGCAGAAGAAATCACTTGTACTGGTCACCTCTTCTACGCTCACCTTTCACACAACTGTCAACATGTTTCCACTGGCTGCGAGAGTCAGAAAACAGTTTCCGGTGACCCAGAACAGAACTCTTTTATCATGAAGACAAATAGTGATTATTGACCAACTGATGAATCATGTCCGGGTCATATTCGCTGACCCAGTGTGTCAGTCTAGCCTACTTACTGGACAGGTTGAGAGATCGAAACAACCAGGCTCATGGAATTGTGTTCGTCTTCTATAACAAGGTACGATGAGAAGTTTATTCAATGACAGAGAGCTTGGAGTGACCAATGGATATCAATTCTGCCCGTCACTGTGACAGTGTGACAAAAATGACGAGATGAAGTGACTGAAAGTTAGACTCTTTATCTCGGGAATTATTTTGTTGCTGTGAACATAATTCTTTCTTTCTCCCTCTGTCTCTCCCTCTCCCTCCCTCTCCCTCTTCCTCTCTCTCTCCCTCGCTCTCTCTCTCTCCCTCCCACTCCCTCTCTCCCTCCCACTCCCTCTCTCTCCATCTCCCACTCTCTCTCCATCTTCCTCTCTCTCTCCCTCTCTTTTTCTTCATTTCTATCTCCCTTCCTCAATCTCACTCTTCCTCTCTCTCTCTTTTTCTTTCTCTCTCCCTCTACCTCTCTCTCCCTCTCCCCCTCACTCTCCCTCTCCATCCTTCTCCCTCCCCCTCTCTCTCCCTCTCTCTCTCTCCCTCTCCCTCTCTCTCCCCTCTCCCCCCCCCCTCTCTCTCCCCCCTCTCTCTCTCCCCCTCTCTCTCCCTCTCTCTCTCCCTCTCTTTCTCCCTCTCTCTCTCCCTCTCTCTCTCCCTCTCTCTCTCCCTCTCTCTCTCCATCTCTTTCTCCCTCTCTCTCTCCCTCTCTCTCTCCCTCTCCCTCTCTCTCTCCCTCTCCCTCTCTCTCTCTCCCTCTCTCTTTCCCTCTCTCTCTCCCTCCCTCTCTCTCTACGCCTTAAAGCAGTGCTACAAAACGTCTTTATATACTAGGGGGTGCATCTGTTTGATAGACGTGCAGACGAGGGCGCCAAGTTACTATTGCGGTTATAATAATAACAATGTTAGCAACATTACGATAATTAAAATTAATATATGAAAACTTAACTCTCAAATAAATAATGTCAAGAAAAGATGTCGAGAGCGCCAATAAAATATGTCGAGGGCACATAGAAAGTATGTTGAGAGCGCCAAGAAAGTATGTCGAGGGCGCGTAGAAAGTATGTCGAGGGCGCCAAGAAAGTATGTCGAGGGTGCGTAGAAAGTATGTCGAGAGCGCCAAGAAAGTATGTCGAGGGCGTGTAGAAATTATGTCAAGGGCGTGCAGAAATTATCAGGAGGGCGCCAAGAAAGTATGCCGAGGGCGCGTAGAAAGTATGTCGAGGGCGCCAAGAAAGTATGTAGAGGGCGCGTAGAAAGTATGTCTAGGGCGCGTAGAAAGTATGTCGAGGGCGTGTAGAAATTATGACGAGGGCGTGCAGAAATTATTAGGAGGGCGCCAAGAAAGTATGTCGAGGGCGTGTAGAAATTAATTCGAGGGCGCCAAGAAAGTATGTCGAGGGCGCTCAGAAAGTATGTCGAGGGCGCGCAGAAAGTATGTCGAGGGCATGTAGAAATTAATTCGAGGGCGCCAAGAATGTATGTTGAGGGCGCGCAGAAAGTATCGAATCAATTCAGAGGAAGAGGTATGTTTACAGCACTCGGAAAAATTGACAAATAATCAACAACAGAAAAAATATGGACCAAAGCAAGATCGAACCCGTACTCAGTGGCACAGCGCCTTGCCACGAAAAGCCAAACGCTAGGGAACACTGCCACTCAGCTAAATATAAAAATTACTTTATTCTCTCACTTTATTCTCTCACTTTACTCTCTCACTTTATTCTCTCACTTTACTCTCTCACTTTATTCTCTCACTTTACTCTCTCACTTTATTCTCTCACTTTACTCTCTCACTTTATTCTCTCACTTTCTCACTTTATTCTCTCACTTTACACTCTCACTTCACTCTCTCACTTTACTCTCTCACTTAACTCTCTCAATTCACTCTCTCACTTTACTCTCTCACTTCACTCTCTCACTTTACTCTCTCACTTTACTCTCTCACTTCACTCTCTCACTTCACTCTCTCACTTTACTCTCTCACTTCACTCTCTCACTTTACTCTCTCACTTCACTCTCTCACTTCACTCTCTCACTTTACTCACTCACTTCACTCTCTCACTTTATTCTCTCACTTTACTCTCTCACTTCACTCTCTCACTTTACTCTCTCACTTCACTCTCTCACTTTACTCTCTCACTTCACTCTCTCACTTTACTCTCTCACTTTACTCTCTCACTTCACTCTCTCACTTTACTCTCTCACTTTACACTCTCACTTTACTCTCTCACTTCACTCTCTCACTTCACTCTCTCACTTTACTCTCTCACTTCACTCTCTCACTTCACTCTCTCACTTTACTCTCTCACTTCACTCTCTCACTTCACTCTCTCACTTCACTCTCTCACTTTACTCTCTCACTTCACTCTCTCACTTCACTCTCTCACTTTACTCTCTCCCTTTCCCATTTCTTCTCCCATTGATTTCTGATACTATTTCTCACTCGAGTTATTTGCGGGTCACCATCATTGCACTCCGAACATGCCCATAACATTTCTCACTCTTTTCTATGGCGATTTATTAACATTTGATCTACCTAACGATAATCCCGACATATTCATCCATTGATCTAAAAAAGATTTAATTGTGCAGATTGAAAAGATCAAGTGGTAGCAATCATGTCGTTTGATATGGGATTGTCTTGTTACGTGCGAAGACGGTTATTGTATCAACTTTCTAGTGATAGCGGTAACTACATATCGAGCTAGGAGGAATCAAGAAAGGTAATTGCTTTCGATCTATCTGAACAAAAAAATAAAACAAATCGTTCGAAGATGAAACGATCATTGTAGCCAACAACAGATAATCTCGCTCTTTACCACAAATTAAGTTAGCGTTCCCTCATTTCTCTTCCTCTCTACCTCGATCTCTACCTCTTCCACTGCTTCCTGAAGACCGCACTGCCTCCAGACGACACTCCAGTCCAGATAATGGCCGCCGGTGTCCAAAACAAACATACGTCGATCACGTGCGCTGGACAGGACTATTATTAATTCGCGTCCCGGTCGGCGAGAACCAATCAGCGTCTGATTACATCTTAATGGGCACATTATCCCAACAGTGCGCCCCGTGAAACAGTGGCCCCTATCCCCCCCCCCCCCCCACATAACACGTCTACGAACTAATGCATGCATCGCTCTTTCCCTTTCCGTTTATTTTTCCCTCCTTTAATGTTCCAACTCTACTATGGCTCGCTCTTTTTCTCTCTCTTATATATATATAAATCACCAATATGTTAACATATATACATATATATGGACTCACGGAAATTTGGGATCAATGTTTGTCAGAACTTTAAAGAGTGCTATCAATCACTAAACCGTTTTTCCGGTGTTTCCACAGTTTTTTGGTGTGGTTTTTTTTTCCCGATTTATTCGAGTGAAATGGAGCAGGAAGCGACTGTAGAGGTACTCTCTTGTCGGTGATATCGTTTGAAATTGTCGCCCGCGCAGCCGATTTGGCTCGCACTGAAGTTCGACCTTGCTAACACCGTAATCGACAATGCAAAATGGCTGGATGTCGCTCTCCTGTTGTAGAAACTAGCGTAGTGGTATAAACAGTTCCGGTTGCTTTGCTTTTAATGTGTTTTCGAGGACACGGAAACTATACTATCTGAGAATCATAGGAGGAAGAGGTATGTTTTACAGCACTCAGAAAAAATACAAATAAACAACAACAGAAGACAAAAACACCAAAGAACAATATATGGTCCGAAGCAGGATCGAAGTTAGCTGAGTGGCAGTGTTCCTAAGTGTTCGGTTTCTCGTGGCAAGGCGCAGTGCCAAGGAGTACGGGTTCGATCCTGCTTCAGACCATATATTGTTCTTTTGTTTTTTTTCTGTTGTTGTTTATTTGTCATGTTTTCTGATTGCTGTAAAACATACCTCTTCCTCCTATGATTCCCTGAATTATCACCTCGGAAGATTCCCTCTATAACATTGTTCATTTATTATTATTAGTCTCCAAACTATACTACCCCATCTTTCGCTTTTACTAGACTGAGGTAGCAGACAAGCTCAAGTTCAATTATAACTTAAGAGAGCTTGTAGAGAGCAGCGATAGCTCAGTGGTTAGTGAACTGGCCTACAAAGGACAAGAGGTCTGGTTCGATCCTTATCGACGGCTACCGGGTTCACCCAGCCTTAAATGGGTACCGGATTTTTTTTCTGGGTAAGTAAAGTGATACGGGCGTAACACCGACCACATTATCCCAAAAAATCATGTGGAAGGTTTATACAAATTATGGTCACTAACACTATATTCCCCATATACCACTTGGCATGACGGGGCTCTTTACTTTACTTTAAGAGAGCTTGAGTGACCCAGGACTGGGAAGAATGTCGACACCGTATTTGTCCCACTCGGGGTTCTAGGTGTGAATTACCTCTCTTTCTGTTTCATCCTAACTTCTTCTGCTGTTCGCTTTTGTGATTTGACCGTTGTCGTCTTGACACACTGTTTGTAGCAAGCAAGAATGATTGTCAGTACTTTGGTAATCGATATTAGTATGCATATACATATAGACACACATATAGACACACATATACCCACACACAAATATTTATATATATAAACATAAACATACACATACATATGAGTATGTTATGCTGAATGCTGTTTTACTGAGCAGCTCCTCTCGTGGCTGCATCTACCAATACTGTCCGACATTAACAGAATGCTAATTTCCGGAAAGGCGTGACCAATGTAAAACAGATTAGCCACAGAAACATCAAAGATGACTTTCGCTTCATGTGACAGATGACTCACTCAAAAACCTTTAACAGCGTCTATAATGTCAAAAAAAGAACAGACTGATAGACAAAATTGCACTCTATAGCATAACATACACAATTCCGCACCGGTGTGCACAAAATACATAGTCGTCATATATAAACGCTAAAATAAACGATTTGTCTTCTACAAACGTTAACATAAACAATCCGACACGTGTGCACTAACATACACAGTTTGTAATCTTTGTACACTAGCACAAATATTCCGCCATCTATGTGCACTAACATACACAGTTTGTAATCTTTGTACACTAGCACGAATATTCCGCCATCTATGTGCACTAACATACACAATTTGTCATCTTTGTACACTAGCACAAATATTCCGCCATCTATGTGCACTAACATACACAGTTTGTCATCTTTGTACACTAGCACAAATATTCCGCCATCTATGTGCACTAACATACACAATTTGTCATCTTTGTACACTAGCACAAATATTCCGCCATCTATGTGCACTAACATACACAATTCGGCATATACGTGAATAAACATACGCAATCCCCCATATGTGTACACTAACATAACCAACCCGTCATCCATGTACACTAACATAACCAATCCGTCATCTGTGTACACTAACATAACCAATTCGTCATCCAAGTACACTAACACAACCAATATGTCATCTGTGTACACTAACACAACCAATTCGTCATCCAAGTACACTAACATAACCAATATGTCATCTGTGTACACTAACATAACCAATCCGTCATCCATATACACTAATAAAAACAGTTTGTCACCCCTTTAACCTAACATACACTAAACTAAACATAATGAAGGTATGACTATCATAAATATATACATATATCAGACCATAACAGGGATTATTAATCATAAAACACAACGGTGAACGTAGAAAAGGCCATGATAATAAAACAATGTACTAGCAGTAATAAGAAACACTCAGTCCCTCTTAAATATTTCAATATCTGGCAGGTGTTGCTGTGACAAACATACATAGACAAACATAAGAACGTAGAGTTAATTGGCTAGCGCGTTACTATACTGCAACAATCGTATGTTTGTAATTACCTTAAAAAACACACACACACACACACACACACACACACACACACAAAAGTGATGTTTGTTGTGCTGTTGTGTTGTAGTTTACAACGATTGTCAACAGTTGCTAACTTCGGCCCGGTATATCCTACTTTGATACAGCATGTTGCGGACACGGTCTGTCTTTCCTATTCCATATCAACCCACTCGGCCTAAATAAGTTCCATTTTCCCCAGACTCCAAAGAAGAAACGAAGCAGGGTCTTGGTCAGCTCTGATTCGCTAGCCAGCAATGAGCATAGGAACACTTACTGCTGTCAGTCCATGTGCTAGGTATCTCATGTCCACGCCCACTATAATATTCAGGGTTTTGTGGAATGATCAACACAAAGACAATTCCCCCTTGTGTGAATAATTTCGGAACTCGACAAATGTTCAGAAAACCAACTTGAAACATTCCAAAACGGACAGTTTTTGGAACAACCAAGGTAATATGAGCAGTGTTGGGCGAAGTGAATCAAATACGAAAGAGTCGAAGATAGCTGTTGGATCTGTCCGGACCAAACTGATGATTACTAAAAGATTAAAAAAAAAAACTAAACATGGCCCTATCATTTAAACTGTTAAACCAACGTTACGCTTTTGATCCCATTCCTGGGGTTCGCTGGGTGTAGGGGGAGAATACAGGTAGCATGCCCAGTGCAGTCGTTACGAGATTTTGAGTCGATGTTTTTATTTCACCCGTCCTCCCCAATAGAAAATAACCGCCCAACTCCACCGTGTCTTGAACTCGTTTTCGTGCCGTCTGTGGAGAACGGCAACAGTTTCCATGAGTTCGACCAGCGCTCTCCTCCGTCGCGAGTTAATGAAAGGTTCAGTTCAGATCAGAAACTGTTTGAGCATTAGTTCAAGCCACACGCTCTACACAAATGATGACAGCCTTGGTGGTGATGACGACAACGACTGCGAAGTTGTAGCAACCAAAGTCACTCTGGTTTTTTTGTCGTTTGCTGGTTCTTTTCTTTTTTTTTTCAAATTCGTGTACCAAATTTCACCCATTATTCAACTACTATTCAAAAAATGAGGAAGATACTATGCAATCCATTTTTGACAATAGAAACAAGAAAAAAGAATTATATAAATGTTATGTAGAGCCAGTCTTAACATATGGATGCGAATATGGACAATAGGACAACAGACAAGAAAATCACTGGAGTCTGTAGAAATGTGGTTTTACAGAAGAATGTTGAAAGTACCATGGACAGCTAAGAAGAGTAACGAAAATGTTCTGAGAGAGGTCAAAGCAAAAAGAGAGCTAATTTCCAATATTAGGAAAAAACAATCATCATTTTTTGGCCATGTAATGAGAAGAAAACAACTGGAATATATTGTAACAACCGGAAAAATTGAGGGACGAAGAGATAGAGGGAAGCAAAGAGAAAAGATAACAGACAGCTTAAGAGAATGGCTTGGCAGAAGGTCAACAACAGAAATGATAAATAGCTGCCGAGATTGAAAGTTGTGGAGAGACATGAACACCTACGCCAGTAAGACCGGTACTTGATGATGATGATGATGATGATGATTGAACTATGTCCGTGTTTGAGCGTAAAAAGCTCCTGTTCCCCGCATTACCCAATCAGCGTGAAGGAAAAGAATGAAACTTAACAGTCAACTAATAATAAATTATAATCCCCAAACAAGCAGAGTTGATCGCTGGGATGTTGAAGACTCTAAATGAGAGTTAACCCCCCCCCTCCCCCGTGTGACTACCGGCGCCCCCCCCCCAACAATGAGAGAAGAAAAGAATAGAGCCACTGTTATCTGCCATGCATGTCGTAAGAGGTGATGAAGAAGGTTTGGAATTGTCGTATATACAGAAAGTAGGGCGTGCACGGAGCGACATTGTCAACGGAATTTACCGATGCATTTTGGGAAATGCTGTGACAGGCAATGGAGCGGATACTGGAAACTCCTGACTGCAAAGAGACTGGTACAACTGATAGAAGAAAATATAATTGAGAACTCAGTCATTCATCTCTTTAAAAAAAAAGGAGGGGTAGGGTAATTCTTTATCATTGAAATAGCCTTGTTTATTTGAAGTAGCCTTTCTCACTGAAGCAGCCTTTCTCACTGAAGTAACCTTTCTATGTATGAAAAAAGAGTTCTTAAATGTTACGTAGAGCCAGTCTTAACATACGGATGCGAGTCATGGACAATAGGACAACAGACAAGAAAATCACTGGAGTCTGTAGAAATGTGGTTTTACAGAAGAATGTTGAGAATACCATGGACAGCTAAGAAGAGTAATGAAGAGGTTCTGAGAGAGGTCAAAGCAAAAAGAGAGCTAATTTCCAATGTTAGGAAGAAACAATCATCATTTTTTGGCCATGTAATGAGAAGAGAACAACTGAATATATTGTAACAACCGGAAAAATTGAGGGACGAAGAGATAGAGAGAAGCAAAGAGAAAAAATAACAGACAGCTTAAGAGAATGGCTTGGCAGAAGGTCAACAACAGAAATGATAAATAGCTGCCGAGATCGAAAGTTGTGGAGAGACATGATTACCTACGCCACTAGGCCCGGTACTTGATGAACCTTTCTATCTGAAGTAGCCTTTCTCATTAAGTAGCTTTTGTCTCAGAAGTGACCTTTCTCACTGAAGCAGCCTTTTTCACTGAAGTAACCTTTCTATCTGAAGTAGCCCTTCTCATTAAGTAGCTTTTGTCTCAGAAGTGACCTTTCTCACTGAAGCAGCCTTTTTCACTGAAGTAACCTTTCTATCTGAAGTAGCCTTTCTCATTAAGTAGCTTTTGTCTCAGAAGTGACCTTTCTCACTGAAGCAGCCTTTTTCACTGAAGTAACCTTTCTATCTGAAGTAGCCCTTCTCATTAAGTAGCTTTTGTCTCAGAAGTGACATTTCTCACTGAAGCAGCCTTTTTCACTGAAGGAGCCTTTCTCAATAAAGAAGCCTTTTCAACTGAAGTATCCTTCATTTCTCACTAAAGCAGCCTTTCTAACTGAAGTTAGCTTTCAATCTAAAGTAGCCTTTCTAGCTGACGTAGATGTTCTCACTGAAGCAACCTTTTTCACTGAAGTAGTCTTTCTCACTGAAGTAGCCTTCCTCACCGAAGGAGCCTTTTCCCAACAGACTTAATCCACACAACTATGTAAATAGCCCTCACTGGATCAAAATGTTTTATTGGCACAAGATAATAGTGACATAAAGAGCTACTGTCTGACATAAAGTAAATTATAACTGAAGGCTTAGGAGGCAATCGCGACAAACGGTTGACGAAGTCGGATGCACTGGGCGAAAACTTAGTGCCTCAATTTCCTAAGAGAACAAATAAGGTATGATCGCTAACAATGATTAATATATAATAACAATACTAATAATGGTGGAAATAATAATCTTTATTGTTATATTTATAATAATCATGATAGTTATGATGGACAAGTGTATTCGCATCGTGTGAAACTAACTGGCCTGTAAAGTCGCATTTGTAAAACCGTAAGTTGCAGATATCATAGCACTACTGTAAAAATCGGCAAACATTAAAGAAAGTCCTTTAAAGAAAGTCCTTTAAAGAAAGTCCTTTAAAGAAAGTCCTTTAAAGAAAGTCCTTTAAAGAAAGTCCTTTAAAGAAAGTCCTTTCAAGAAAGTCCTTTAAAGAAAGTCCTTTCAAGAAAGTCCTTTCAAGAAAGTCCTTTCAAGAAAGTCCTTTCAAGAAAGTCCTTTAAAGAAAGTCCTTTAAAGAAAGTCCTTTCAAGAAAGTCCTTTCAAGAAAGTCCTTTCAAGAAAGTCCTTTCAAGAAAGTCCTTTCAAGAAAGAAAACAGAATAATTTATTTTCATCTTAGTCGCTTTCTCTCCCTCTGTATCTAGAATAGTTTCTCACAAAAGTATTTTTCTTCCAGTATATCTCTTAACGTCTCTCACTTCATGGTTTTCTTCCAGTATATCTCTTAGCTCTCACTTCATGGTTTTCTTCCAGTATATCTCTTAGCGTCTCTCACTTCATGGTTTTCTTCCAGTATATCTCTTAACGTCTCTCACTTCATGGTTTTCTTCCAGTATATCTCTTAACGTCTCTCACTTCATGGTTTTCTTCCAGTATATCTCTTAGCGTCTCTCACTTCATGGTTTTCTCCCAGTATCTCTCATAACCTCTTTCTCTAAGTATCTCTTTGAGTTTCGTGCTCCTAGCTTATCTTTTAGTTTCATTTCTTCTTTTCCACACTATCTCTTTTTAGTTTCTTTCTGCCAGTATCACTCTTAATCTCTTTCTCCCATTATCTGTCTGAATGTCTTGGTCTGCCTCTGCCTCATTCTCCCAATATCTTTTTCAAGCTCTTTCTAACAGCGTCCATAACTTCATTCTCACAGAGTCTCTCTTAACGTCTTTCTCGCGGTGCTTAGTGTCTTTCAATCCCTTTCTCCCAGTATCTCTACCAACCTCTTTCTCGCAGTGCTTATTTTTATCAATTTCTCCCAGTTTTCTCTCTAAACCTCTTTCTCACAGTGTCTATTTTAATCCCATTCTCCCACTATCTCTCTTAACCTCTTTTCCCCAGCGTGTCTCTTAATCTGTTCTCTCCAGTATCGTTATAAACCTCTTTCTTCCAATCTATCTTATTGCCTCTCTTATCCTCATAAGGGCCCCTTTTTCATAGTATCTCTCTTGTCCCCTCTTCCTCGGGTAGCCTCTCTCCGTAGCCTCTCTCCGTATTTCTCTTAGCTTTTCTTTCCCCCATTTTTTTTTTGCTCCTCTTTCTCCGCATCTCTCTTATCATCTTTCTCTTACCGTATCTCTCTTAGCCTCTTTCTCCGTAATTATCTCCCAAATACTCACCCTTCTCAATCTCCACTTCTAACATCCTCCCATCCAATCTCTCAACCTCTCCTTCTCTATCTACCTCTAACACCGACTTTCATTCCCAGTCTGAGTCTCTCTCAGTTTCTCCTCCTAGTTTTACATATACGCATTCCCTTTTCTAAGGACCCTTATCAAGAGAATGTGCAGAGCTCACAATGAGAGAAGACAGCTATTATCTAACGCAAGGCCATCTCGGCACATCAATCCCTGCAGTCACAGCACGCTGCCACGACAAGATCAGTCCCAGAGCTAGGAACACAGCCACACAGGTGAGCGCCAGACACCTTTCAAACATCTCGCGGGTTAGACGTGACCAAACGTTTACGTCATTCCACCCGCCCAGGAACTATCATTTTTGTCCACGTTAGTTCTGGCCCCTAACTTTGAATAAATGTAAATTAAATTAGTTTAACTCTGACTTCACAACATAATATATAACATGAATGTTGTTTTGCAAAACTCTTCCAATTTTTTTTTTTTTCCGTTCGCCAGCTTTTACCTCTGACGAAGTCCCTAGAAAATAGGAACTGTTTACGTGTTAATCCGTATTTCCCTGGCAGCCGTGTGCACAGGGGTCGCTCGCCGAACAGGCAGATAACTCCGTCTTCGAAGGTGGTAAGTAAAGTACCCCCGTCACGCAAGTGGCGTATAGGGAAATATGGTGTTAGTGACCCTATATTTTACAGACTTCATCACATGATTTTTGGGGTAATGTGGTCGGTATTACGCCCGTGCTGCATTACTTTCCCAGAAAAAAATCCGGTACCCATTTAAGGCTGGGTGAACCCGGAAGCCGTCGTTTGGGATCGAACCCTACCTCTTATCCTTTGTAGTCCAGTTCACTAACCACTGAGCTATCGCGGCTCCCTTGTCTTCGAAGGTATTATATATTTTTTCCGTCCATGAGTAATTGACGTTTCAAGCCGGGCCTGGCTGCTGTGACCAGGGGTGGTTGACGCAGAGAGAAATCATAAATAAATATCCCAAATGGTTCAGCCGGGATTTGAACCCACAACCTCTCTGTCTCGAGCCCGACGTCTTGCCTCGAGACCAACCAGTCCCGTATTCTTGCAATATAAAAACTGTTTTTTTCTTTCCCTGTCACCATGTCAACGTTAAAAGACAATAAATAGCAGAGTTTTATAACTCAGGATATATTCAGAATCTCACAAAAACTGTCATTTGGGGGACTAATGATATATCCAGAATCTCACAAAAAACTGTCATTTGGGGGACTAATGATATATCCAGAATCTCACAAAAACTGTCATTTGGGGGACTAATGATATATCCAGAATCTCACAAAAACTGTCATTTGGGGGACTAATGATATATCCAGAATCTCACAAAAAACTGTCATTTGGGGGACTAATGATATATCCAGAATCTCACAAAAACTGTCATTTGGGGGACTAATGATATATCCAGAATCTCACAAAAACTGTCATTTGGGGGACTAATGATATATCCAGAATCTCACAAAAACTGTCATTTGGGGGACTAATGATATATCCAGAATCTCACAAAAAAACTGTCATTTGGGGGACTAATGATATATCCAGAATCTCACAAAAACTGTCATTTGGGGGACTAATGATATATCCAGAATCTCACAAAAACTGTCATTTGGGGGACTAAGGATATATCCAGAATCTCACAAAAACTGTCATTTGGGGGACTAATGATATATCCAGAATCTCACAAAAACTGTCATTTGGGGGACTAATGATATATCCAGAATCTCACAAAAACTGTCATTTGGGGGACTAATGATATATCCAAAATCTCACCAAAAACTGTCATTTGGGGGACTAATGATATATCCAGAATCTCACAAAAAAACTGTCATTTGGGGGACTAATGATATATCCAGAATCTCACAAAAACTGTCATTTGGGGGACTAATGATATATCCAGAATCTCACAAAAACTGTCATTTGGGGGACTAAGGATATATCCAGAATCTCACAAAAACTGTCATTTGGGGACTAATGATATATCCAGAATCTCACAAAAACTGTCATTTGGGGGACTAATGATATATCCAGAATCTCACAAAAACTGTCATTTGGGGGACTAATGATATATCCAGAATCTCACAAAAACTGTCATTTGGGGGACTAATGATATATCCAGAATCTCACAAAAACTGTCATTTGGGGGACTAATGATATATCCAGAATCTCACAAAAACTGTCATTTGGGGGACTAATGATATATCCAGAATCTCACAAAAACTGTCATTTGGGGGACTAATGATATATCCAGAATCTCACAAAAACTGTCATTTGGGGGACTAAGGATATATCCAAAATCTCACAAAAACTGTCATTTGGGGGACTAATGATATATCCAGAATCTCACAAAAACTGTCATTTGGGGGACTAATGATATATCCAGAATCTCACAAAAACTGTCATTTGGGGGACTAATGATATATCCAGAATCTCACAAAAACTGTCATTTGGGGGACTAATGATATATCCAGAATCTCACAAAAAACTGTCATTTGGGGGACTAATGATATATCCAGAATCTCACAAAAACTGTCATTTGGGGGACTAATGATATATCCAGAATCTCACAAAAACTGTCATTTGGGGGACTAATGATATATCCAGAATCTCACAAAAACTGTCATTTGGGGGACTAAGGATATATCCAGAATCTCACAAAAAAAACTGTCATTTGGGGGACTAAGGATATATCCAAAATCTCACAAAAAAAACTGTCATTTGGGGGACTAAGGATATATCCAGAATCTCACAAAAAAAAACTGTCATTTGGGGGACTAATGATATATCCAAAATCTCACAAAAACTGTCATTTGGGGGACTAATGATATATCCAAAATCTCACAAAAACTGTCATTTGGGGGACTAATGATATATCCAGAATCTCACAAAAACTGTCATTTGGGGGACTAATGATATATCCAGAATCTCACAAAAAACTGTCATTTGGGGGACTAATGATATATCCAGAATCTCACAAAAACTGTCATTTGGGGGACTAATGATATATCCAGAATCTCACAAAAACTGTCATTTGGGGGACTAATGATATATCCAGAATCTCACAAAAACTGTCATTTGGGGGACTAATGATATATCCAGAATCTCACAAAAACTGTCATTTGGGGACTAATGATATATCCAGAATCTCACAAAAACTGTCATTTGGGGACTAAGGATATATCCAGAATCTCACAAAAAAAACTGTCATTTGGGGGACTAAGGATATATCCAAAATCTCACAAAAAAAACTGTCATTTGGGGGACTAAGGATATATCCAGAATCTCACAAAAAAAACTGTCATTTGGGGGACTAATGATATATCCAAAATCTCACAAAAACTGTCATTTGGGGGACTAATGATATATCCAGAATCTCACAAAAAAAACTGTCATTTGGGGGACTAATGATATATCCAGAATCTCACAAAAACTGTCATTTGGGGGACTAATGATATATCCAGAATCTCACAAAAAAAACTGTCATTTGGGGGACTAATGATATATCCAAAATCTCACAAAAAAAACTGTCATTTGGGGGACTAATGATATATCCAGAATCTCACAAAAAAAACTGTCATTTGGGGGACTAATGATATATCCAAAATCTCACAAAAACTGTCATTTGGGGGACTAATGATATATCCAAAATCTCACAAAAACTGTCATTTGGGGGACTAATGATATATCCAAAATCTCACAAAAACTGTCATTTGGGGGACTAATGATATATCCAGAATCTCACAAAAAAAACTGTCATTTGGGGGACTAATGATATATCCAAAATCTCACAAAAACTGTCATTTGGGGGACTAATGATATATCCAGAATCTCACAAAAACTGTCATTTGGGGGACTAATGATATATCCAGAATCTCACAAAACTGTCATTTGGGGGACTAATGATATATCCAAAATCTCACAAAAACTGTCATTTGGGGGACTAATGATATATCCAGAATCTCACAAAAACTGTCATTTGGGGGACTAAGGATATATCCAGAATCTCACAAAAAAACTGTCATTTGGGGGACTAATGATATATCCAGAATCTCACAAAAAAACTGTCATTTGGGGGACTAATGATATATCCAGAATCTCACAAAACAATGTCATTGGGGGGCTAATGATATATCCAGAATCTCACAAAAACTGTCATTTGGGGGACTAATGATATATCCAGAATCTCACAAAAACTGTCATTTGGGGGACTAATGATATATCCAAAATCTCACAAAAACTGTCATTTGGGGGACTAATGATATATCCAGAATCTCACAAAAACTGTCATTTGGGGGACTAATGATATATCCAGAATCTCACAAAAAAACTGTCATTTGGGGGACTAATGATATATCCAGAATCTCACAAAAACTGTCATTTGGGGGACTAATGATATATCCAGAATCTCACAAAAACTGTCATTTGGGGGACTAATGATATATCCAGAATCTCACAAAAACTGTCATTTGGGGGACTAATGATATATCCAAAATCTCACAAAAACTGTCATTTGGGGGACTAATGATATATCCAGAATCTCACAAAAACTGTCATTTGGGGGACTAATGATATATCCAGAATCTCACAAACTGTCATTTGGGGGACTAATGATATATCCAGAATCTCACAAAAACTGTCATTTGGGGGACTAATGATATATCCAGAATCTCACAAAAACTGTCATTTGGGGGACTAATGATATATCCAAAATCTCACAAAAAAACTGTCATTTGGGGACTAATGATATATCCAGAATCTCACAAAAACTGTCATTTGGGGGACTAATGATATATCCAGAATCTCACAAAAACTGTCATTTGGGGGACTAATGATATATCCAAAATCTCACAAAAACTGTCATTTGGGGGACTAATGATATATCCAGAATCTCACAAAAACTGTCATTTGGGGGACTAATGATATATCCAGAATCTCACAAAAACTGTCATTTGGGGACTAATGATATATCCAGAATCTCACAAAAACTGTCATTTGGGGGACTAATGATATATCCAGAATCTCACAAAAACTGTCATTTGGGGGACTAATGATATATCCAGAATCTCACAAAAAAACTGTCATTTGGGGGACTAATGATATATCCAGAATCTCACAAAAACTGTCATTTGGGGGACTAATGATATATCCAGAATCTCACAAAAAAACTGTCATTTGGGGGACTAATGATATATCCAGAATCTCACAAAAACTGTCATTTGGGGGACTAATGATATATCCAGAATCTCACAAAAACTGTCATTTGGGGGACTAATGATATATCCAGAATCTCACAAAAAAACTGTCATTTGGGGGACTAAGGATATATCCAGAATCTCACAAAAAAAACTGTCATTTGGGGGACTAAGGATATATCCAGAATCTCACAAAAACTGTCATTTGGGGACTAAGGATATATCCAGAATCTCACAAAACAATGTCATTGGGGGGCTAATGATATATCCAGACACTCACAAAACAATGTCATTGGGGGGCAAAGGATAGATCCAGACACTTACAAAACACTGTCATTTGGGGGGGGGGGAAACTAAGGATAGATCCAGACACTCACAAAACACTGTCATTTAGGGGACTAAGGATAGATCCAGACACTCACAAAAACTGTCATTTGGGGACAAAGGATAGATCCAGACACTCACAAACATTGTCATTTGGGGGACAAAGGATAGATCCAGACACTCACAAACATTGTCATTTGGGGGACAAAGGATAGATCCAGACACTTACAAAACACTGTCATTTAGGGGACTAAGGATAGATCCAGACACTCACAAAACACTGTCATTTAGGGGACTAACGATAGATCCAGACACTCACAAAACACTGTCATTGGGGGACTAAGGATAGATCTAGGACACTCACAAAAACTGTCATTTGGGGGACAAAGGATAGATCCAGACACTCACAAAACACTGTCATTTGGGGGACTAAGGATAGATCTAGACCACTCACAAAAACTGTCATTTGGGGGACAAAGGATAGATCCAGACACTCACAAAACACTGTCATTTGGGGGACAAAGGATAGATCCAGACACTCACAAAACACTGTCATTTGGGGGACTAAGGATAGATCTAGACCACTCACAAAAACTGTCATTGGGGGACAAAGGATAGATCCAGACACTCACAAAAACACTGTCATTTGGGGGACAAAGGATAGATCGAGACACTCACAAAACACTGTCATTGGGGGGGGGGACTAAGGATAGATCCAGACACTCACAAAACACTGTCATTTGGGGGACAAAGGATAGATCCAGACACTCACAAAACACTGTCATTTGGGGGACAAGGATAGATCCAGACACTCACAAAACACTGTCATTTGGGGGGACTAAGGATAGATCTAGACCACTCACAAAACACTGTCATTTGGTGGACTCTCGATAGAAGACAAAATAGAAGCGTAGCAATAACATATATGGAAATTCCGTGGATACAGAGATGACATGTGAGACTGTCGTTGTGATGTTTAGACACTATTGGCGCTAAGTAGAAATCATTTGTTCTTGACCTGCAAGATGCTACAAGTACTACAGGCCACTCACTGACTGATACGCCCAAATAAATGAGAAGACTTCAAGGTTAAGATAAAAGGTACCTTAGGTGAGATTCGCAATAGCAGAGAAAAACTACTTAAAAGATAATCGTGCCACGAATTATAGAGAATAGAGAAAATAATAATAGAAAGAGGAAGGGAGAGAAAAGGGAGATAAGAGAATACGCTTTCCTCTACCCCAACCTACAATTCCACTTTTATAGGCAGGAGCGAGAAAGACCAGCCATTGCCAGCGCACCCATATCCTGCAAGCGGAGTCATTAACCTGTAACCCCCTGCAACTACAAACGTGGGACATTCCAAGAGTAACCAATCCCTAACCAAACAGTGACCTGTGACAGGCGGTGCTTCCTGTCTCATTGCCGTCAGTTTCTTCTTCCATAATCTATTCCCTCTCTACCTGCAAAAGGGGGGGGGGGTGGGAGAAGAAACGATAAAACGAAGAGGGAGGGGGTGGTGGGACACAAAGTCAGAATTCCTATTACTTCAATTTTCTCCGGGGCATGGAGGGGAAGCAAGCAAGAATGCCCACATGTGCAATCCAGAGTTGTAGTTCATGGCGTATCCAAAGTGTTTGGTTGAGCGTCCGGGAGAGACGATCGCAGGAAAGACATTTGGCGGTGTCGATTTATAATGAGCTGTCAACTAATGCTGTGCTCAACGAATACTTATTTTTATTGAGCGTCCTTAAATCGGTGTATGAGGGCGGCGTACACTGACGAGATTCCGCAGTTTACAATAATATGATAGATAGCGCCTTTCGTTCGGAAGCTTCCCATATCTAAATAGCATTTTGTGGTATAAAGTTTTTCTATCCTTGATCTTTCGATCATACCAGTTAATCACATCACTGGGTATAAAGCCCTCTCTATGGGTAGTGAGATCCGATGTCTAGCCCTCTCTGGATTATGAGATCCGATGTCTAGTCCTCTCTGGGTAGTGAGATCCGATGTCTAGCCCTCTCTGGGTTATGAGATCCAATGTCTAGCCTTCTCTATGTGGTGAGATCCGATGTCTAGCCTTCTCTGGGTGGTGAGATCCAATGTCTAGCCCTCTCTGGGTAGTGAGATCCGATGTCTAGCCTTCTCTGGGTAGTGAGATCCGATGTCTAGCCATCTCTGTGTTATAAGATCCGATGTCTAGCCTTCTCTAGGTGGTGCGATCCGATGTCTAGCCTTCTCTGGGTGGTGAGATCCAATGTCTAGCCCTCTCTGGGTAGTGAGATTCGATGTCTAGCCCTCTCTGGGTAATGAGATCCGATGTCTAGTCCTCTCTATGGGTAGTGAGATCCAATGTCTAGTCCTCTCTGGGTAGTGAGATCCGATGTCTAGCCCTCTCTGGGTTATGAGATCCGATGTCTAGCCTTCTCTAGGTGGTGCGATCCGATGTCTAGCCTTCTCTGGGTGGTGAGATCCAATGTCTAGTCCTCTCTGGGTAGTGAGATCCGATGTCCAGCCCTCTCAGGGTAGTGAGATCCGATGTCTAGCCCTCTCTGGGTAGTGAGATCCGATGTCTAGCCCTCTCTGGGTTATGAGATCCGATGTCTAGCCTTCTCTAGGTGGTGAGATCCGATGTCTGGCCTTCTCTGTGTGGTGAGATCCAATGTCTAGCTCTCTCTGGGTAGTGAGATCCGATGTCCAGCCCTCTCAGGGTAGTGAGATCCGATGTCTAGCCTTCTCTGGGTAGTGATATCCGATGTCTAGCTCTCTCTGGGTTATAAGATCCGAAGTCTAGCCTTCTCTAGGTGGCACGATCCGACGTCTAGCCTTCTCTTGGTGGTGAGATCCAATGTCTAGCCCTCTCTGGGTAGTGAGATCCGATGTCTAGCCCTCTCTGGGTAATGAGATCCGATGTCTAGTCCTCTCTATGGGTAGTGAGATCCAATGTCTAGTCCTCTCTGGGTAGTGAGATCCGATGTCTAGCCCTCTCTGGGTTATGAGATCCGATGTCTAGCCTTCTCTAGGTGGTGAGACCCGATGTCTAGCCTTCTCTGGGTGGTGAGATCCAATGTCTATCCCTCTCTGGGTGGTGAGATCCAATGTCTAGCCCTCTCTGGGTAGTAGATCCGATGTCTAGCCCTCTCTGGGTGGTGAGATCCAATGTCTAGCCCTCTATGGGTAGTAGATCAGATGTCTAGCCTTCTCTGGGCTGTGAGATCCGATGTCTAGTCTTCTCTGGGTTGTGAGATCCGATGTCTAGCCATCTCTGGGTAGTAGATCCGATGTCCAGCCCTCTCTGGGTAGTAGATCCGATGTCCAGCCCTCTCTGGGTAGTAGATCCGATGTCCAGCCCTCTCTGGGTAGTAGATCCGATGTCCAGCCCTCTCTGGGTAGTAGATCCGATGTCCAGCCCTCTCAGGGTAGTGAGATCCGATGTCCAGCCCTCTCAGGGTAGTGAGATCCAATGTCTAGCCCTCTCTGGGTAGTAGATCCGATGTCTAGCCTTCTCTGGGTGGTGAGATCCGATGTCTAGTCTTCTCTGGGTGGTGAGATCCGATGTCCAGCCCTCTCAGGGTAGTGAGATCCAATGTGTAGCCGTCTAGTAAAACAAGTCACGTTTACATTCGAGCACGATAATGGAGCCTTGACAGTTACAAGTCGAAAAGAATAAGCCAAAAATGGTCTTTGCCCGGGCAAAATTGTTAAGCAAATCCACCCGTCTCGAAGACGGATGTGTCTGGCCTAAAGGCGCAAATATAACTGCTCTGCCGTAGACTAGAGACAAAACGTACCCACGTCCGCCTAATGGGTGAACTCTTATTTTAAGAAGAGAGAATACAGCCCCGATTCCTAAATATAGTTAGAGATAAATAATAATAATTTTAAAAAAAGTAAAATAGCCCCGTCACGCCATGTGGCGTATATGGAATATGGTATTAGTGACCATCAACTGTACAGACCTTCAGCACATGATTTTTGGGGTAATGTGGTCGGTATTACGCCCGTGCCTCTTTACTTTCCCAGAAAAAAATCCGGTACCCATTTAAAGGCTGGGTGAGCCGTCGGTTGGGATCAAACCCTACCTCTTGTCCTTTGTAGTCCAGTTCACTAACTACTGAGCTATCGCGGCTCCCAGAGATAAATAATAATACAAGAATATTATTATAGAGGGAAACGTTCGAGGCGGTAGATCAGCGAGTCATTTCATGGGGAGAGGTTTGTTTACAGCACTCGGAAATTATCAGAAAAAAAAATCAACAAACGAAAAAAAAAAAGAACAATATATGGTCCGAAGTAGGATCGAACCGGTACCCCTTGGCACAGCTTTTGCCATGAGAAACCAAGCGCTAAATAAGACTAGTCGGTGTTCTCATTTTGTGGACGAGATTGTATCGTTACGGTAAATAAATAACGTAGATACTGGTGATTAAATAAACACGGTGGCCTGCACACCACGCAGCTACTGAACTGGAACATGCGGTATCTGTATTCTGCAGATTCCACAAATACGCACCGGCAAACTCAACAGAGATAAATGTTGTGTGCGCGTGTGTGAGTCTGACGGTGTGTGATTGTGAGCGCGTGTGTATGACACAACTGCTTGTGGATGATATTTTAGTAGTCCTATGAATGAGTCCTAACACATCTGTTTGTTGATGATATTTTAGTAGTCCTATGAATGAGTCCTAACACAACTGTTTGTTGATGATATTTTTTTTAGTAGTCCTATGAATGAGTCCTAACACAACTGTTTGTTGATGATATTTTAGTAGTCCTATGAATGAGTCCTAACACAACTGTTTGTTGATGATATTTTAGTAGTCCTATGAATGAGTCCTAACACAACTGTTTGTTGATGATATTTTAGTAGTCCTATGAATGAGTCCTAACACAACTGTTTGTTGATGATATTTTAGTAGTCCTATGAATGAGTCCTAACACAACTGTTTGTTGATGATATTTTAGTAGTCCTATGAATGAGTCCTAACACAACTGTTTGTTGATGATATTTTAGTAGTCCTATGAATGAGTCCTAACACAACTGTTTGTTGATGATATTTTAGTAGTCCTATGAATGAGTCCTAACACAACTGTTTATTGATGATATTTTAGTAGTCCTATGAATGAGTCCTAACACAACTGTTTGTTGATGATATTTTAGTAGTCCTATGAATGAGTCCTAACACAACTGTTTGTTGATGATATTTTAGTAGTCCTATGAATGAGTCCTAACACAACTGTTTGTTGATGATATTTTAGTAGTCCTATGAATGAGTCCTCCTAACACAACTATGTGTTGATGATATTTTAGTAGTGCTATGAATGAGTCCTCCTAACACAACTGATTGTTGGTGATATTTTAGTAGTCCTATGAAATTTTCTCACTTCTGAAACAGTATAATTCTGCTTTAGTACATTAATAATGATCATAAGGGAGGCCTTATGTGAATATTTTTTTATAACATTTGTGGTTCAATTATGCTCATTTTACATAGAAAGAATTCCATTTGTTTAATTGTGAAATATTTGTTCTCATAAACGTTATATGACTAACATATCGAAGACATCAAACAATCAAAATTTTTTTGGGCACATCATGAGAAGAGGAAAATTGGAATACTTTGTTACAACTGGCAAAATAAAAGGAAAGAGAGATCGCAAACGACAACGAGAGAAAATACTGGATAGCTTGGTGTCATGGCATGGAAAATAGTCAACAACAGAACTGATACGATGCACTGTGGATAGAAGATTGTGGAAGGGCATGATCGCCTACGCCAACCGGTATGGCACATGATGATGATCAAAGGCATAACAATGAACTGTTCTAGAATATCATATTTTTGTGACGTGTCACAAACTTGAACCACTCAAATAAAATATCAAGTCAAGAAAGAGAGGAATGTAGTTACCTGAAGAAATCGTCATTCTTACATGTAGTAACATTGTGTATGTTGACAAATAAAACACTACCTTAAGAAGGATAGAAGCAAGCAGCCGTACTCTCTCTCTCTCTCTCTCTCTCTCTCTGTGTGTGTGTGTTGTGTGTTTATGTGTAGTAATAATAATAATAATAACATTATGCAGCGATCAGCTTTAGCGATGTACACGACAAAAGAGATGGGACACGAGAGGACAGTGCAACTGAGGTCTTCGCCTGCCCCTCATAATTCCCGTGACGGAATATGTTTGATGACATTATTCCCACAGTTGACAACATGCATCCGGCTTCGTCTCATTGTTGAGATCAGGTTTGCCTTCCCTCATCGATCCCTAATCACTTGGCAAAGTTTAGTCCCTAATCACTTGGCAAAGTTTAGTCACTAATCACTTGGCAAAGTTTAGTCCCTAATCACTTGGCAAAGTTTAGTCCCTAATCACTTGACAAAGTTTAGTCCCTAATCACTTGGCAAAGTTTAGTCCCTAATCACTTGACAAAGTTTAGTCCCTAATCACTTGGCAAAGTTTAGTCCCTAATCACTTGGCAAAGTTTAGTCCCTAATCACTTGGCAAAGTTTAGTCCCTAATCACTTGACAAAGTTTAGTACCCTTTCTCAGAGACTAACACTGAGATGTCGAGGGGTGTTATCAAATCTGGTTCGCTGTTCTATCAGCTGTACGTCGTTTATTAACATGACCTCTGCTCATCTCAATGCCCTGTTATCTCGTTGTATAAGTTCTCATTGAGTTGCCTCAAGTTGAGTTCCGCTCTGTCTCTTGCTTTGATGGTGCAGGTTGTCGTAAGCTGACTTGTCCATCATTTGATGTTACTCGTCTACGTTAGTCCTGGTCTGCCTCTTTTACCTTGTATTTTCCCATCCAAGATTATTTTTTCGTAGGTTGCTGTGTCTTTTACCATGCCCACAAAATACCATTTGTCTTTTTTAAAATTTGTGTTTAGAAGTTCTCTTTTCATTTTTAGTTGTTTTAAAAATGCATCGTTTGTTTTCTTTTACTTCCTTCCAATTAAATCCACATTTCAAAGGCTTACATTTTCTTTTGTTTTTGTGTGTGTCTAAGTTTGTGTTTAGTAATCTAAGTACTGTGTGACTACATTCACCAAATAACCTCGCCATTTGAACACACACTCTCAGACTTCGTGTAAACAAAAATAGTTCAGTGTGTCTGGTTGCCACACACTTATTTCCTGGACAACGACATACTTCCGGTGGCCTCTTTCCGGTTATCAGAGCGCGGACTGACAATGGCATGAATGTCAGTGACAGAACAAGCACTCAGCGCTCAAACAAAAGTCAGACCAGGTTTCGGAACAAGTCGAGAAAGAAGCAAAGTTAGAAGAACAGAAGTAGAGGAAGAAAGAGAGATTCTGAACAAGAAAGAAAAGATTGTTTTTTTTTTTTTTAAGTAGAAGAAAAAGTAAAGGCGAAAGAAAAGGAGATATAGAGAAAGTAGATTAAGAAGTACAGAAAGAACGTGGAAGAAGAAGAACAGCAAAAAAGTAGAAGAAAAGAGAACAGGAGAAAGAAGAGGTGTAAAAATAAGAATGGCGAATAATGCAGAGATAGTAGAAGGAGAATAAGGAAGAAGAAGCAGAAAGAAAAGAGGATGAAGAGAAGTAAAAGAGGAAGAAAAGTGAGAGAAAAGTGAGAAGAAGAATGAAAAAGAAAGAGAAGAACAAAAAGGAGAATGAAGGAGAAGATTAAGAAGAAAAGGAAATGAAGCAGAAGGAAACGTCTAAGAATAAAATAAGAAGAAGAATAAAAAAAAGAAGTAGAATCTTTACTTGTCTACTTCCGGACTCCACGTTCTGACGCTGTATCCTCGAGTCAGACACACATAATTATGTCTGTAATCGTCGTCAACAAAAGCCAACCAACCACCTTTCTACTAGTCGTTATGTTAATGTGCACTTTTGACGTGTACCCCGTGTCAAATAACACTAAACACGCGCATAAACATACCAATGAAGTGATCGCAGAAGGAGGTCGTCACTCGCCCTAACACAATCGCTTGGTTACCCTTGTTGCAGTCTCGGCAACCAAGACTTCGTCCCCGTGCCGACCTCCCCAACCAGGTCTACGTTCCGATCTCGTGAAAGAATCTGGACTTCTTTCTACTTTTCTTTTCTTTTCTTTTTTTATTATTTCCTTAACCCGGCGTGGAGGTGACGTGGCAAGAATTAGTTAGACCCGTCTGGTTATTTTTGGTGCGCACCAATACCACAAGTCGTTCCTTCTGTCCTCTATTCTTTATGCTATTCTCTTGTTATTCTCTCTCCAGGATCACGCTTAGAAGCAAGTGATCTAACTCTTGCCAGCCGACAGGTATCCCGCTGCACATTTCTGCAGCAGCTATAGCTTGGAGTGTAGCGACAACATGACTGCTAGTGTGCAATGACTTGTAGGGTAGCAGACTTCACTGATGTCCTGGGAGTTCAAATGGCTCGGTGTGAGAGCTAGGAGTACCACGCTGCACTAGATTTACTAGACCTCCAAAAATGGGTACCAAAGATTTTTCTGCGAAGTAAAGGCGACCTGGCGTGATACCGAACACACCACTCAAAAATATGCCGTGGCTATTGAAAAATATGGTCAGCAAAACCATGTTAGTGCTATGAATTCCATGGATAGAAATATTACTAATGAAACATGTTTGAAAAGACCTGGAGAAAGCAGAAATATCAGAATCGTAATAAAAAAAAGACAATCTACATTTAGTGGGCATGAGAAGAAGGCTTTGAGAATACTATACCAACTGTCAAAATGAATGAAAAGAAGAGCACAGAAAGAGCAATATAAAAATATATTGAACAGCTTATCCAAATTGCATAATAAAAGATCACTGAGTGAAATTATGACATGCATGAAGGACCGGAAGATGGAGAGAGATGATCGCCTACGTCAGCTAACATGGCACCTCATGATGATTGTCATACTCCCTATACACCTAGCAAGGCAGGGGAGAGAACTTTTATTTTTACTGGATCTAGCTCCAAAGTTTTAAACTCCTTCACTTGCGTTTGTCGACAAATGATGGGAGAATATTCATGTTGATTCCAGTAGCTCGTTGGTTACAACACAATAATCCAACCCCATTCTCCTTCTACTTGTGCTCATTTGAGACACATTACCTTGTGAATCACAGCTGATCTTTGTGCGTCACGAGCGGCGAACCATATCCGACCAACTTCCAAATCAAGCTCCATGTTCTCCCTACGACCTAAGAAGGAAGTCAAACCTAGGACTGCCCTGCTAAATTCAGATTTTTTAAAAGCCGAAAATCGCTTGCGGTAAACGTTGACCACTAAAAGAAAACACAATTAAGCGAATAAAAATGTAGCAAGAATAAAGAGGAATAAATGTGGAGAAAGAGAAATAACATTTATGAAATTCTTCTCTCCAATATGATGTTTTCACCGACAATGATGTAAAGCTCCATTCGCATGAATAAACGTTGAGACAAACACATAAGAGGAAGTCAATAAAAGCCAGGACAAGAACTGG
>JAVIAB010000050.1:39087284-39159784 GCA_032433765.1 Megaustenia siamemsis | reverse complement strand
CTCCGTTTATGGGATGGGGCGATAGAGTTGGAAGAATTTAAATACCTAGGAAGTCTAGTGACAAACGATATTGACCTAGGAAGTCTAGTGACAAACGATAATTGACCTAGGAAGTCTAGTGACAAACGATAATTGACCTAGGAAGTCTAGTGACAAACGATAATTGACCTAGGAAGTCTAGTGACAAACGATAATTGACCTAGGAAGTCTAGTGACAAACGATAAATAACATAGGAAGTCTAGTGACAAACGATGATTGACCTAGGAAGTCTAGTGACAAACGATAATTGACCTAGGAAGTCTAGTGACAAACGATATTTGACATAGGAAGTCTAGTGACAAACGATAATTGACCTAGGAAGTCTAGTGACAAACGATAAATATCATAGGAAGTCTAGTGACAAACGATAATTGACCTAGGAAGTCTAGTGTAGTCTAGTGACGAATGATACTTGGCAAGCAACAGAAACAGACTCAGGATGTAACAAAGCTTGTCAAATCATCATGCAACTGTCACCACCGCTGTCCAACAAGCAATTAACTCTAATGAAAGAACGGGCTCTCTACAACACAATTATTCCAACCTTGTGCTATGCCAGACCTGGGCGTTAGACTTAAGAACAATAATTTTTAAAAAATTACCACTACAGAAATTAAATGTGTTAGACGCATGACAGGAAATAACTTGAGAGAAAAGATCAGAAGTGGAGAACTGAGAAAAAAGCTAAGAATAATTTCCCACAGTGAAAATTAAAAAAACAACAGATAAAACGGGTTTGCCACGTGATAGTGGGGAAAAAAAAAAGAACAAAATGACACAACGAGCGTCTAAAAATAAATTTAGAGTATATGTGATCCAAGAGCCCATCTTGAAAAAGACGGATTGAAGGAATATTAGAAAAATTAGGAAACATAGCAGCATGAGAGGCCTAGAGAAGAGCAAGAGATGGATTATGGACTATTAGAAAAATTAGGGAACATACCAGCATGAGAGGCCTAGAGAAGAGCAAGAGATGGATTGATGGACTATTAGAAAAATTAGGAAACATACCAGCATGAGAGGCCTAGAGAAGAGCAAGAGATGAATTGATGGACTATTAGAGAAATTAGGAAACATACCAGCATGAGAGGCCTAGAGAAGAGCAAGAGATGGATTGATGGACTATTAGTAAAATTAGGAAACATACCAGCATAAAAGGATTACAGAAGAGCAAGAGAACTACATTTACCTAGGACACTTAAAAGCAAATGAGAAGTGAAAGCAGAATAAAGATAACAACTTTCTTCATAATTCTGCGTAGAAGTTTTTCTTCACAGTTTTAACGACTGTCCTCACGTCGTTCCTATAACGAGTAGAGATGCGCTACAACATTAAGCCTTTACTTGCTTCCAGTATGAGCCGCGATAGTTTAGTGGTTAGTGAACTGGACTACAAAGGACAAGGGGTAGGGTTCGATCCCAACAAACGGCTTCCGGGTACACCCAGCCTCAAATGGGTACCGGATTTTTTTCTGGGAGACGGCACCACGTGCGTAATACCGACCACATAACCCCCCCCCCCCCAAAAAAAAAAAAAAAAAAAAAAAAAAGAAAAAAAAACTATGTGCTGAAGGTCTGTAAAATGTATGGTCACTAACATCATATTCCCTATACGCCACTTGTCGTGATAGGGGCTCTTTAATTTTTTTACTTTTGCTTCCAGTATAAGATGATAGTTCCGGTAAACATTTTTTTACGAGAAAAAAAACTCCCTGCTTATTACAATTATGTTACTGAAATATAGCGTGATAGGCTATAGCAGTGAGATTGAAGTGTAATCTGTGAGGTGGACAAGGGATATGTTAGTAACCAATACGTGAATAAATAGAGGAGGTCTCGGTAGCCTAGATGGCAAAACCACCCGACTGGGCTACTGACGTTCGGACAATCCGTGTTCGATTCCCGCTGAAAGCCGCCTGAGTTGTACCTTTGGTTGGGGGATGGGGGGGGGGGTTGGGAATTACCTTCGTGGTCCACCAAGCCGCTGGCAGAAATGGGTACCAGCGTAGCACTCGGTCAGTTGATTAGTTGGTGGGTCGGTCAGTTTATTAGTTGGTGAGTCGGTCAGTTTGTTAGTTGGTGAGTCGGTCAGTTTATTAGTTGGTAGGTCGGTCAGTTTATTAGTTGGTAGGTCGGTCAGTTTATTAGTTGGTAGGTAGGTCGGTCAGTTTATTAGTTGTTGGGTCGGTCAGTTTGTTAGTGGTGGGTCGGTCAGTTTATTAGTTGGTGAGTCGGTCAGTTTGTTAGTTGGTGGGTCGGTCAGTTTATTAGTTGGTGAGTCGGTCAGTTTATTAGTTGGTGGGTCGGTCAGTTTATTAGTTGGTGGGTCGGTCAGTTTATTAGTTGGTGGGTCGGTCAGTTTATTAGTTGGTGGGTCGGTCAGTTTATTAGTTGGTGGGTCGGTCAGTTTGTTAGTTGGTGGGTCGGTCAGTTTATTAGTAGGTGAGTCGGTCAGTTTGTTAGTTGGTGAGTCGGTCAGTTTATTAGTGGTAGGTCGGTCAGTTTATCGGTGAGTGAGTCAGTGAATGTGTGAACAAGTGACCAGGATTCCTAGTAAGTGAATTATCAGCAATTCACAGACACAACCTTGACATTATCTCCCATCTCATAGAAAATTAAAGTGGCCAATGACGCTACAGGCTTCGTTTCCAAACTGCGATGTCCGAAGATTGATCTCTTCACGGACTTCAAGATTTAATGCCAAGTCTCGAACAATATTGTGAACAGGTCAATGAATTTATGGTCAGGCCCATTAGGCAATGAACAACAAAATGGAGCAAATCGCTTTCTTTAAACCAATTCATCATCATCAAGTACCGGGCCTACTGGCGTAGGTGATCATGTCTCCCCACAACTTTCAATCGCGACAGTTATTTATCATTTCTGTTGTTGACCATCTGCCAAGCTATTCCTTAAGATGTCTGGTATATTTTCCCTTTGCTTCCCTCTATCTCTTCGTCCCTCGATTTTCCCAGTTGTTACATACAATATATTCTAGTTGTTCTCTCCTCATTACATGGCCAAAAAATAATGATTGTTTATTTCTAATATTGGGAATTAGCTCTCTTTTTGCTTTGGCCACTTTCAGAACGTTTTCATTACTCTTCTTAGCTGTTCATGTTTTTATTTTTAAAAATCACTTAACTCTCACATTAACTTCCGAAACAAGAAGCAACGATGGCGAAGTGATTATATAGTTTACTTCTTACCTATCAGTTGGTCAGAGTTCAATTCTCAACAAAGGGGTGTTTCCGATCAGCTATACTTCAGCCACCAGCATTAAAAAAAATGTTTAAAAAAAAAAAAAAAAAGTAAAGAGCCCCGTCACGCCAAGTGGCGTATCGGGAATATGGTGTTAGTGACCATAATTGTTATAGAACTTAGGCCGACGATTTTTGGAGTAATGTGGTCGGTATTAAGCTGCTTTACTTTCCCAGAAAAAAAATTCCGTACCCGTTTATGGTTGGGTGAACCCGGAAGCCGTCGATCTGGATCGAATCCGACTTCTTGTCCTTTGTAGTTAAGTTCACTAACCCCTGAGCTATGGCGGCTCCTTATTTAAAAATTGGTACCTGAGACTCTCTAGGAAAGTAGAGAATGGTTTGATACTAAAAATGTTCCAATGGACGTCTAAAAGATATGAGCACCAGGTCACACTCCCATTTGTCACATGGCGTTAAATTTGCCTTGCCCAATGAGTGTTTTATTTCGATTTAAAATGGCGGATCTTAAATGCTTTCTTTTTTTAATATATATGTATTATGTCTTCATGTCTCTACATATCAATCTAGTATGTGTTAGTAAATAAAACCTCAGACATAATACACCACATGGCGACAGCACTTGCACCATATGGTCTATATTCTCCGACTCCCATGGAGACCCGCTGGCAGAAAGTGGGACTAATGTTGTAACAAAATATTGTATAATTCTGTATACGTGCCGATAGACATTTTAAACCGCTCATGTTTCTGAGAATTCGTTTGTTATTACCAGGAAGTCTAAGGCTACTTGAAGAAGCGGATAGTGCCCGTCACCTCTCTTGGCATGCGGTGCCCATGGTGTAGTGCCCATACATTTATTTTACCAAAGGCACTTTCTGAGTAATATGGTCAGCGTTATGTCAGTGCCGTAATTCCTTCTCGCAGAGATCTGGTACTCATTTCAAGCTAAGTAAACATGGGCCATCTGTTGGGATTGAGCTCGACCTCTGACCTCGGTAGACTAGTTCACTAACCAATATCTCTTACCATCGACCTCTGACCTAAGGAGACTAGTTCACTAACCAATATCTCTTATCTCCATACTCTTTGAACCCTGCGCGCCAGCAGCTTCCGAGACTTTGCTTTTCGCTTATTTACATTACGTTGCACTCTTATTTGTACCTTGTAGTTTAGTCCACCATATCAGCGGAGAGTAGTGATTGACCCCGTTACGATACCAGTAAATGATTAGATCAATCGTGGTCTGCAGTTTCTGAGTGACGTCATTGCGGTTCCTGCCCTGTATATAAACCAGAATGTCAACCGCGTATGTAAGAGTGCGACCTGGTCCAGTCAACTGTGTCTGTGTGAGGCTAACGACCTGGTCCAGTCAAGTGGGTCTGTGTGAGGCTAACGACCTGGTCCAGTCAACTGTGTCTGTGTGAGGCTAACGACCTGGTCCAGTCAACTGTGTCTGTGTGAGGCTAACGACCT
The DNA here is from genome assembly GCA_032433765.1 of Megaustenia siamemsis. Taxonomy (NCBI): domain Eukaryota; kingdom Metazoa; phylum Mollusca; class Gastropoda; order Stylommatophora; family Ariophantidae; genus Megaustenia; species Megaustenia siamemsis. The sequence goes on along the minus strand of JAVIAB010000050.1, from coordinate 39,155,048 downwards.
GATCCAGTCAAGTGGGTCTGTGTGAGGCTAGTGACCTGGTCCAGTCCACTGTGTATGTGTGAGGCTAGCGACCTGGTCCAGTCAACCGTGTCTGCGTGAGGCTAGCGACCTGGTCCAGTCAAGTGGGTCTGTGTGAGGCTAGTGACCTGGTCCAGTCAACTGTGTCTGTGTGAGGCTAGCGACCTGGTCCAGTCAAGTGGGTCTTTGTGAGGCTAGTGACCTGGTCCAGTCAATTGTGTCTGTGTGAGGCTAGTGACCTGGTCCAGTCAACTGTGTCTGTGTGAGGCTAACGACCTGGTCCAGTCAAGTGGGTCTGTATGAGGCTAGTGACCTGGTCCAGCCAACCGTGTCTGTGCGAGACTAGTGACCTGGTCCAGTCAACCGTGTCTGTGTGAGGCTAGCGACCTGGTCCAGCCAATTGTGTCTGTGTGATGCTAGCGACCTGGTCCAGTCAACCGTGTCTTTGTGAGGCTGATGACCTGGTCCAGTCAACCGTGTCTGAGTGAGGCTAGTGACCTGGTCCAGTCAACCGTGTCTGTGTGAGGCTAGTAGTGTAAATGTGGAAAGCGATTTTGCACTAAATAACGGATACTCAGGTGGGGGCATGGTGGATGTAATTTCAAAATATATATCATCTGACTGTATAGGTTTATATTTAAAAATATATACTTCAGATTGCGTTGGCATAATTTTTAAAAAAATATCTCCAGACAATGTGAGAAGACAGACACAGGGTCAACAAAAATATTATAATATTAACAGACATGTGGGAGGAAAGACACGTAGGCGAGTAAAATGAATGTCTTTATATATGTGTATATATATGTTTATAGATGGGGTCTCATTCGCAGACTATCTTTTGAGTGTGAGTAAAGTAAATGAGTAAGTCAGAAAAAGAAGCAGAAAGTAGATGAAAAACAACAGATAGAAGCAGATAGTCACTAGAAAATACCAGGGTAGAACGATTAGAGAGGCCGATCGATAAGACGTTAGAACAAGACCAATTATTGATCAAAGTGAATAGATTAACGGATCGACTTGTGTATAGATAGGTAAAAGTGTAATCTGTGTTAAATAATTTCAGGAATATGTGATTCAGCGGTTATCCAGACCGAAATGTAGTATTGTTTTTGAGTGTAGCCTAGAGGTGGTGTATCGTACATTTAAATCATGAAATATGTTACTGTAACTTGAGATAACTGGACTGTAAAATAGTAGATAAATAAATATATGGTTTGGTGTTATTGGACACCACAAGCGTATCTCGATTGTCAAGGTCAAGAGGATGAGATTTGACTTGAATGTGTTAAAGAAAGAAAGAGATGGTCTATGCCAGTTTATGAAGTACAAACAACACGGCGTAAAAGACATGATCAATTATTATATTATAAAGTAGTAAAATAAAGTAAAGAGCGCCCGTTACGCCAAGTAGCGTATAGGGAATATGATGTTAGTGACCATAAATTTTACAGACCTTCAGCACATGATTTTTGGGGTAATGTGGTCGGTATTACGCCCGTGCCGCTTTACTTTCCCAGAAAAAAATCCGGTACCCATTAAGGCTGGGTGAACCCGGAAGCCGTCGGTTGGGATCGAACCCTACCTCTTGCCCTTTGTAGTCCAGTTCACTAACCATTGAGCTATCGAGGCTCCTATTATAAAGTAGATATCGATGTAAAGTCGTCTATTCAACGGGAAGAAAGCACCAATCAAAGAATATCACTTTACATGGCGCACTAAAACAGTGCTAAAATCAGACTTCAGATTAAAGTAAAGCACAACATGTTACAGCAGTATAAATGTTAAACAACACCGACAGGAGTGGAGATCACAGGGAGACCCGGAAGAAGTCTGGTCTCCGAGGACCAGGATCTGAATCTCAATGCCGAAAGGTCAAGTTGCTCTGGTGCTCACTGAACAACCACATTTCGAGCTAACAGAGCTGCTTACCCAGGAGTGGCATGGTCCGCACATTGGAAAAGTCCACAGCTTGAGATACCCGGGGATCTCATTGGACAGGCCATTGTCCTTCAAACATCATATAAACAGTGTGGTCCAATCGTGCAGGAAATCGCTAAATGGCGTTAGGTATTATTAAGTTACGACGAGGTCTGATTTCTATCAGCGATGCTATTCCTCTAACTGCAGTCACTGGTCTTGTCAGTCATCAACTAGTGGCTAGGCATTCCTACCTTATCTCACACTCAGTTAAGTTGGAAAGGGTGGAGAACAAGGCTGTGGGAGCCGCGTTCGAATGCACCCAAATATAAGGCCAATCCCAGCTATTGGACCTTCGACGTATTCTAACGCGACACAAGTACATGCAAGCGAAAGCGTATCTAAAGGGGGGGGGGCATGTAATAAAATATATCCACTGCTACCAGAAACACAGGAGCCGAGATAGCTCAGTGGTTATTGAACTGGACTACAAAGGGCAAGAGGTAGGGTTCGATCCTAACGATGGCTTCCGGTTCACCCAGCTTTTAATGGGTACCGGATTTTTTTCTGGGAAAGTAAAGCGGCACGGGTGTAATACCTACCACATTACCCCAAAAATCATGTACTGAAGGTCTGTAAAATTTATAGTCACTAACACCATATTCCCTATACGTCACTTGGCGTGACGGGGGTACTTTACTTTTACCAGAATTAGAGTCAATGAAAGGCAACCGCACGTGTGAGATCGTGGTTATAAAGGGCGTATGCAAAAGGAGGACATATATAGGTAGGGATATGATAAATGTGGACATATATAGGTAGGGATAGGATAAATGTGGACATATATAGGTAGGGATAGGATAAATGTGGACATATATAGGTAGGGATAGGATAAATGTGGATATATATAGGTAGGGATAGGATAAATGTGGACATATATAGGTAGGGATAGGATAAATGTGGACATATATAGGTAGGGATAGGATAAATGTGGACATATATAGGTAGGGATAGGATAAATGTGGACATATATAGGTAGGGATAGGATAAATGTGGACATATATAGGTAGGGATAGGATAAATGTGGACATATATAGGTAGGGATAGGATAAATGTGGACATATATAAGTAGGGATAGGATACATGTGGACATATATAGGTAAGGATAGGATAAATGCGCATGACATGGATGGTCTAATCAGGGTCATCATAAACCTGGACAGGAAATAACGTCACTGGGCGCAAGGCGTGAGTGAGTTCGAGATCCTGGAGGTACTGCAACTTCGTTGCCAGCCTCAAGACCCGACCATCTACACCGATGGCTCGGTCACAAAGGATGTGCCGAGCGACTGGAGTTTTGTTGCGTATTCTAATGGAAAGTTGATAGAGAAAGGTGCAGGAACCTACAAGACTACTACCTCCAGCAAAGACTACTACCTCCAGCAAAGACTACTACCTCCAGCACACGCATTGGAGAATGAGGCTGTGACGGAAGCTATCACATGGCTGGTTAAAGACCAACAACACATGCGGTCATATTGACTGACTCACAAAGCATGCTTTGCCGGTTTGACAAGAACACACCAAGCAGGGTGTGGATACACCTACTCGATACGTCTCCAGTCGACAGCCTAACTTGGATATATTGCCCCGGACACACAGGAGTTCGTGGCAATGAGATGACCGACAGGTTGGCGGGGTCTGACATTACGCAGGAAACCTTCAAAATGGACGTGTATGCCATTCATCATCATCACTGAGTGCCGTCACCGCATCGAAGGTTGGCTACCATGGAGCACCATTCTACTCTGTCTCTTTCTTTGATGGTGCAGATTGTCATTAGTTGACTTGTCCATCTTTTGATGTTACTCGTCCATGTTGTCTTGGTCTGACTCTGCCTCTTTTACCTTGTATTCTCCTTTTCAATATTACTTTTATTAGGCTGCCATTACGAAGGCTTAAAAAAAAAAACCTCTCACAAGATGGCGACAATGAAGCTGCGGATAATCTAGACGTCAAAAGTATGGGGGAACACGGCGCCACGAGGGCGAAAGCAGGAAAAAACAAGCTCAGTGGTAAAGAACGCAACACGTTACGTCAATGTAGGACTGGAATAATCAGTAGACGAAACCTTCGATGGCTGCTGGAATGGGCGGTAGACAGGATATGGGAATGCCCAGACTGCGATGACGCCAATCCGATCTAAGGACTAAAGATGGTCAAATTGCTAACTTGTAGGACTCTAAACCAGGAGAACGAGCGTTCGAAACCCACCAGGATCAACAGTTTCCTTTTTAAATCGGGAGTGAAATAAAAACTCAGATCCGAGCACTTTGCGCCGACTGCATTGGGCAAGCGACCTTTATTCTCGGTCATATAAGTCTCTGACCCATCGACAGACCCCAGTAATGGGGAAATCACCAAATTGTTCGAGACTGCGTTTCTACTCCTTGACTTTCATTAATGTTCTTAGCCTTTGACTTACGGTAACATTTCCACTTCAACACACTTTTAGAAACGCCTCTGCCCTATTCAACCTGATACTCGTGTGGCCTCAGCCGATATTATGACTTTCTCTGCAGCTTGTTGTGTGTCACGGACGCCAGGTTTATCGGAAAGAGGAATCCCATACCCCGGCTCTGGAGCAGGCACTTTTCATTGCCAGGCAGATAAATGGAACGCCATGGGTGGGCCCCCAAATACTGTCCAGATACGCATAATGTCACGTGACAGACAATGACGACACAACGAAATTGAACGCATCAGTTATCTGAAAGGTGGACTGCGTATAATGGAGACAATCTTGACAACAACTAAAACCAAACAGGAATGACGATAATGAAAATCCCACAAACTTCAATGTGGGCATTAGCAGAATGAAGAAACGAAACTACAGATCTCGGTTTATGACATAGAAGGAGCCGCCGATCAAATAAGAGAAATATCAAAAAATAGAACGTCAAGGGAGAAGGGGGATTTGGAGTGAGTGGTTGGGGGAGAAGGGGGAATTGTGTGGCCTAGAGGTAAGATGCCGGTCTCTGCACAAGAAGGACCCGAGTTCGATCCCTACTACAGGCGGTGGGATTTTTTACAAAATCGAATACGTGGTTTCTTCGTGGCTTTACCCACTCCTGGTCTCTGGGTAGTGAGGTTCGGTGTCCAGCGCTCTCTGGGTAGTGAGGTTCGGTGGCCAGCGCTCTCTGGGTAGTGAGGTTCGGTGTCTAGCCATCTCTGGGTAGTGAGGTTCGGTGTCTAGCCCTCTCAGGGTAGTGAGGTTCGGTGTCCAGCGCTCTCTGGGTAGTGAGGTTCGGTGTCTAGCCATCTCTGGGTAGTGAGGTTCGGTGTCTAGCCCTCTCTGGGTAGTGAGGTTCGGTGTCTAGCCATCTCTGGGTAGTGAGGTTCGGTGTCTAGCGCTCTCTGGGTAGTGAGGTTCGGTGTCTAGCCATCTCTGGGTAGTGAGGTTCGGTGTCTAGCCATCTCTGGGTAGTGAGGTTCGGTGTCTAGCGATATCTGGGTAGTGAGGTTCGGTGTCTAGCCATCTCTGGGTAGTGAGGTTCGGTGTCTAGCCATCTCTGGGTAGTGAGGTTAGGTGTCTAGCGCTCTCTGGGTAGTGAGGTTCGGTGTCTAGCCATCTCTGGGTTGTGAGGTTCGGTGTCTAGCCCTCTCTGGTTGTGAGGTTCGGTGTCAGCGCTCTCTGGGTACTGAGGTTCGGTGTCTAGCCCTCTCTGGGTAGTGAGGTTCGGTGTCTAGCCATCTCTGGGTAGTGAGGTTCGGTGTCTAGCCCTCTCTGGGTAGTGAGGTTCGGTGTCTAGCGCTCTCTGGGTAGTGAGGTTCGGTGTCTAGTCCTCTCTGGGTAGTGAGGTTCGGTGTCTAGCCCTCTCTGGGTAGTGAGGTTCGGTGTCTAGCGATATCTGGGTAGTGAGGTTCGGTGTCTAGTCCTCTCTGGGTAGTGAGGTTCGGTGTCTAGCCCTCTCTGGGTAGTGAGGTTCGGTGTCTAGCCCTCTCTGGGTAGTGAGGTTCGGTGTCTAGCGCTCTCTGGGTAGTGAGGTTCGGTGCCTAGTCCTCTCTGGGTAGTGAGGTTCGGTGTCTAGTCCTCTCTGGGTAGTGAGGTCGGTGTCTAGTCCTCTCTGGGTAGTGAGGTTCGGTGTCTAGTCCTCTCTGGGTAGTGAGGTTCGGTGTCTAGCCCTATCGAATAAAACAGGAGGTCTTGTGTGCACTCGCACACTTTAAAGGAAATTTGGCAGATAAAATTCGAATAAGTAATAAAAGAAAGTAAAGTACACCCGTCACGCCAAGTGGCGTATAGGGAATATGGTGTTAGTGACACATCACGCCAAGTGGCGTATATGGAATATGGTGTTAGTGACACATCACGCCAAGTGGCGTGTAGGGAATATGGTGTTAGTGACACATCACGCCAAGTGGCGTGTAGGGAATATGGTGTTAGTGACACATCACGCCAAGTGGCGTGTAGGGAATATGGTGTTAGTGACACATCACGCCAAGTGGCGTGTAGGGAATATGGTGTTAGTGACACATCACGCCAAGTGGCGTGTAGGGAATATGGTGTTAGTGACACATCACGCCAAGTGGCGTATAGGAAATATAGTGTTAGTGACCATACATTCTACAGCACATGATTTTGGGGTAATGTGGTCGGTATTACGCCCGTGCCACTTTACTGTCCCAGAAAAAATCCGGTACCCATTTAAGGCTGGGTGAACCAGGAAGCCGTCGGTTGGGATCGAACGCTACATCATGTCCTTTGTAGTGCAGTTCACTAACCACTGAGCTATAGCAGGTCCCTAAAAGTCGAAAAAAGCAGGCCAAAACGGCCGCTGTTCATGGAAAAAAATTGGGTAAGCAAATCTACACATCCATGCTGAAGACGGATGTATCGGGCTGAAAGGAGCAGATATCGTGACGTTGCCGTAAACTAGTGGTACAATCAACCAGGCCCACATAACCAGCGAACGATAAGAAGGAGAGAAGAAAACAAAAAAATGCGTGCGTTAAAAAGTCGTCAGCGACTTACAGCTGACAGCGTAAGCCAGGATGAGTGAATCAAAACTTATCAAGACCCTTCTACAACATCGCAACTCCTCCAGTTGGCCTGAAGATAGACTTACTAGTCTGCCCATGCGAATAGGGATCTTCTGTTTATCCTACTGCCTGTGCCGCTTAGCGTCTCAGGGTGGAGCAGTGTGTATTTGTCTGGCCATTGTTAGGTGTGTAGATTCTTGAATTACTGTTTAGGTAAATTTATTTCATGTTTCTTATGTTCCACCCATCCATCTTCTTTGTTTATCTTTTGTTCAATAGCGTAATGTTTTCAAGTCGCTGACTTACAGCTGACAGCGTAAGCCAGGATCGGTGAATCAAAACTTATCAAGACCATTCTACAACATCGCAACGCCCCCAGTTGGCCTGAAGATAGACTTACTAGTCTGCCCATGCGATTAGTGATCGAAGAGGGAAGGAAAGTCGGTGCCAAAAATGGCTTCGGTGATGTCGGATGTGTGAGGCCTAAAAATGCACAAAATATTGTAGTTTGCTGTGTAAACCACATCACAATGTATCCGCGCCCACATCACTTTAGCGACGGACGGTGAAGAGAAGATGTTTTGTAAATGCAGAAAGCAAGGAAGACAGACATACATACAGGCAAGCAGACAGACAGGTAGGCAGACAGACATACATACAGGCAAGCAGACGGACAGGTAGGCAGACAGACATACATACAGGCAAGCAGACAGACAGGTAGGCAGACAGACATACAGGCAAGCAGACAGACATGTAGGCAGACAGACATACATACAGGCAAGCAGACAGACAGGTAGGCAGACAGACATACATACAGGCAAGCAGACAGACAGGTAGGCAGACAGACATACATACAGGCAAGCAGACAGACAGGTAGGCAGACAGACATACATACAGGCAAGCAGACAGACAGGTAGGCAGACAGACATACATACAGGCAAGCAGACAGACATGTAGGCAGACAGACATACATACAGGCAAGCAGACAGACAGGTAGGCAGACAGACATACATACAGGCAAGCAGACAGACAGGTAGGCAGACAGACATACATACAGGCAAGCAGACAGACAGGTAGGCAGACAGACATACATACAGGCAAGCAGACAGACATGTAGGCAGACAGACATACACACAGGCAAGCAGACAGACAGGTAGGCAGACAGACATACATACAGGCAAGCAGACAGACATACATACAGGCAAGCAGACAGACAGGCAGGCAGACAGACAGGTAGGCAGACAGACATACATACAGGCAAGCAGACAGACATACATACAGGCGAACAGACAGACGGACGGACGAATGAACTAACAGGCAGACAGACAGACAGGCAGGCAGACAGACAGGTAGGCAAGCAGGCAGACGGACGAACGAACGAATAGACAGACAGACAAACAGAAAGATAGAGGCACGGGCAGACAGGCGGACGGGCGAACACACAGACAGACAGGCAGACATAAGCAGATTCAGACAGACGGACAGATATATTAGTGGGCAGGTAGGCAGGTAGCGGAATAGGTATGTAGACAGAATATGACCATTTGCATAATAAAAGGTCGCAAAATAAGGTAGTTACTATCATTATTAAATGGATGCGTTAAGCAGTTCATAAATACGTAAAAGTAGTGGTTCTATTCGACCATTAAGAAGGGTAGAATGAAATGGTTCTTAGGCCAATTATAGAGTCTGAAGTCTCGCCTGGGACAAAAGCACCAACCAATCGAAAGGCCGTGTCAGCTGACGCTTCAGCTCAGCTACTGTTTCACGTCATGAAGGTAACTTGAAGCCACTTAACAAAGACTCCTGTACGTCAAAGATAAAACATGACAAAAGGGTGGCCACAAATGTGGTGCTGAAGTGGGAGGTGTTACGCCGAAAGGTGTAAATATATCGCAGATTGTGGTGAAAACAACAATAGAAAACATCTGCGCCAACTTAACGCCAATTTAAGAGATGATGACGATAACGAGTTGTCGTCGAGTCAAGAACCATACTCCACTTCGTTTGATATCGGTAGCGAAGTGGTTAGTGAATTGAGATATTGAGGTCAGATGCAGATTTCGATTCTCTCGATCAATCAGCATCTAGTTTTACCAAATCTTGAAAGAGTACCAGAGAGTTTCCCTGGTAAAGAAAGACAGCACTGGAGTAGATCTAACTATATCACCGACAAATATACGGATATATAGTATAATGCTCTCTTTTAAACGGCACTGGAGTAGATCTAACTATATTACCGACAAATATACGGATATATAGTATAATGCTCTCTTTTAAACGGCACTGGAGTAGATCTAACTATATTACCGACAAATATACGGATATATAGTATAATGCTCTCTTTTAAACGGCACTGGAGTAGATCTAACTATATTACCGACAAATATACGGATATATAGTATAATGCTCTCTTTTAGACGGCACTGGAGTAGATCTAACTATATTACCGACAAATATACGGATATATAGTATAATGCTCTCTTTTAGACGGCACTGGAGTAGATCTAACTATATTACCGACAAATATACGGATATATAGTATAATGCTCTCTTTTAGACGGCACTGGAGTAGATCTAACTATATTACCGACAAATATACGGATATATAGTATAATGCTCTCTTTTAGACGGCACTGGAGTAGATCTAACTATATTACCGACAAATATACGGATATATAGTATAATGCTCTCTTTTAGACGGCACTGGAGTAGATCTAACTATATTACCGACAAATATACGGATATATAGTATAATGCTCTCTTTAGACGGCACTGGAGTAGATCTAACTATATTACCCATAAATGTACGGATATATAGTATAATGCTCTCTTTTAAACGGTACTGGAGTAGATCTAACTATATTACCCATAAATATACGGATATATAGTATAATGCTCTCTTTTAAACGGTACTGGAGTAGATCTAACTATATTACCCATAAATATACGGATATATAGTATAATGCTCTCTTTTAAACGGTACTGGAGTAGATCTAACTATATTACCGACAAATATACGGATATATAGTATAATGCTCTCTTTTAAACGGCACTGGAGTAGATCTAACTATATTACCCACAAACATACGGACACATAGAACGATACTCTCTAAACGTCACGCTCAAGCAAGGATTTCTTCCCCTCTCTTTCGACACGTCACGAGATATCCTTTACAATTACGTCACAATAAAGTATCACAGGCAGGGGCATGCTTTAGATTCATGAAGTTCGCTTTGGGAGTTGTACCTGGCTCTTGTTCAGACGAGCACTGGAGTTACTGGAATCAAAGCACACTGGCCAATCCCAGGTTCCCGTGTTTACGCCTGGACATCCGAGCTGAGGAAGTGTTTAGCCATGAGAAAGACTTAACATTATGATACTGTTATTGATCAATTCACGAGCTCGGGAGAGGTCATTATATGCGACCAGCGATCTGTGTCGAAAACGAGCGCTAGGATGTAACAGATGTCCCTGTACCTCCAGCATACATGATGAGCCCAACCTGACGAAGATCACTATCTGGATGGTTAAACCCTTAGTCGGTGGACACTCACAGCTGTTTCCGAGGAAAATTGTAGTAGAAGCTGAGTGGCAGTGTTCCCTAGCGTTGGGCTTTTCGTGGCAAGGTGCTGTGCCACTGAGTACGGGTTTGATCCTGCTTCGGTCTATATATTGTTCTTAAGTTTTTTTTTTCTGCTGTTGATTATTTGTCATTTTTTTACCAGTGCTGTAAACATACCTCTTCCTCCGAATTGATTCGTTGATTATCGCCTCGGAAGTGTTTCCCTCTATAATAATATTCATTTATTATTATTTGTCTCCGGTATAAACCACTGGAAACTACTATTCGTGCTGTTTCGTCCTAAATGTTTGTCTGCAACGCAAGTAGTCAGCCCTACCCTATCCGGGAGATACTTGTCTTAATAGGAAAAATACAGATACACAATGTATTTCCGAGCTGTGATCACAGCCTTATGCTATAGTCATGAGAACACCTGCGTGAAAGACACTTCCACGATAGTTAATTTTTTTGTTAGCTGAGTGGCAGTGTTCCCTAGCGTTGGGCTTTTCGTGTGTGGCAAGACGCTGTACCACTGAGTACGGGTTCGATCCTGCTTCGGTCCATATATTGTTCTTTATTTTTGTTCTGTTGTTGATTATTTGTCATTTTTTCCGAGTGCTGTAAACATACCTCTTCCTCTGAATTGATTCACGGATATTTGAGTAGCATTGCTCCAGCATACATGATGAGCCCAACCTTTAGTCGGTGGACACTCACAGCTGTTTCCGATGGATATTTGAGTAGCATTGCTCCAGCATACATGATGAGCCCAACCTTTAGTCGGTGGACACTCACAGCTGTTTCCGATGGATATTTGAGTAGCATTGCTCCAGCATACATGATGAGCCCAACCTTTAGTCGGTGGACACTCACAGCTGTTTCCGATGGATATTTGAGTAGCATTGCTCCAGCATACATGATGAGCCCAACCTTTAGTCGGTGGACACTCACAGCTGTTTCCGATGGATATTTGAGTAGCATTGCTCCAGCATACATGATGAGCCCAACCTTTAGTCGGTGGACACTCACAGCTGTTTCCGATGGATATTTGAGTAGCATTGCTCCAGCATACATGATGAGCCCAACCTTTAGTCGGTGGACACTCACAGCTGTTTCCGATGGATATTTGAGCAGCATTGCTCCAGCATACATGATGAGCCCAACCTTTAGTCGGTGGACACTCACAGCTGTTTCCGATGGATATTTGAGCAGCATTGCTCCAGCATACATGATGAGCCCAACCTTTAGTCGGTGGACACTCACAGCTGTTTCCGATGGATATTTGAGCAGCATTGCTCCAGCATACATGATGAGCCCAACCTTTAGTCGGTGGACACTCACAGCTGTTTCCGATGGATATTTGAGTAGCATTGCTCCAGCATACATGATGAGCCCAACCTTTAGTCGGTGGACACTCACAGCTGTTTCCGATGGATATTTGAGTAGCATTGCTCCAGCATACATGATGAGCCCAACCTTTAGTCGGTGGACACTCACAGCTGTTTCCGATGGATATTTGAGTAGCATTGCTCATCTAATTTTTTTTACGGCCAGAGAAGATCATGTTCTTTCACAACTCCAGTTCCTAGATAGGATTGTAAAATAAACACAAATTGTATCGAGCAGGTAAACCAGTAGAGAGACAAGACGAATTCCGACGCTTCGGCAAAGTCTTCATCGGGTGCAAAACAAAAATTAGTACAGAGATCGACCCGATAGGCAAATACTATTCTAAAACAAACACAAAAAATCAACACGAAAGCAAACACTGATCTGAAAATTGAAAATGGCGGAAAGCAACGGTGGCTTGGATTGCGCACCTGATCGTTACATATTTAATAGACAATATGTTAGGTAGGATCTCAAAAATGGATCCAACCCGTGAAAAAAATTAGAAAAATTCTAGCGCTTTTTTTTTTCATCAAGTTTGCTATTACTTCTACTACGACGTTCTTATAACCCATTTATATATTCTGTCCCCTTTATTACTTCTCCGTCGATTTTTCCAGCTGTCACAATATGATCCAGCTGTTCCCCTCTCATACACAATCAAAAGTGTGAGTGTGTCTGTGATGTTGGTCTTGGGCATATCGAATGATGCTTCTTTTCAAGGCATATTGCCGACAATGTATATGGTCTAGCCTGTACGTTCTATAAGTCCATGATAGACGATTTCTTACTGCGACGTTGCATTATTTACCTACTTTAAGCTTATACTACACCTTTTTATACATCAATAGAAGTGAGAAAGAGAGTTCAACGTTGCTGTATAGAGCAATTCTGACCTGGAAGCGAATCGTGGATAGTAGACAAACAAATGAAAAGACGATTAGAGACCACAGCGATGGATCTTCAGAAGAATTTTTAAAGATCACCAGACAGCTAAAAATACCAACGAGCTCCTAAGAAACATTAAAATGAAACAATCGACATGTGTTGGGTAAGTCATAGAGGTGGGTAAGTCATGAGAGGTGGGTAAGTCATGAGAAGTGGGTAAGTCATGAGAGGTGGGTAAGTCATGAGAGGTGGTAAGTCATGAGAGGTGGGTAAGTCATGAGAAGTGGGTAAGTTCATGAGAGGTGGGTAAGTCATGAGAAGTGGGTAAGTCATGAGAGGTGGGTAATAGAGAGGGTAAGTCATGAGAGGTGGGTAAGTCATAGAAGTGGGTAAGTCATGAGAGGTGGGTAAGTCATGAGAGGTGGGTAAGTCATGAGAGGTGGGTAAGTCATGAGAAGTGGGTAAGTCATGAGAGGTGGGTAAGTCATGAAAGGTGGGTAAGTCATGAGAAGTGGGTAAGTCATGAGAAGTGGTAAGTCATGAGAGGTGGGTAAGTCATGAGAAGTGGTAAGTCATGAGAGGGGTAAGTCATGAGAGGTGGGTAAGTCATGAAGGTGGGGAAGTCATGAGAGGTGGTAAGTCATGAGAGGTGGTAAGTCATGAGAGGTGGTAGTCATGAGAGTGGGTAAGTCATGAGAAGGGGGAAGTCATGAGAAGTGGGTAAGTCATGAGAAGTGGGTAAGTCATGAGAATGGAGCGAGGAGAGTTTGAATACTTGGCAGCAAAATGGCAAAATACAGGGAAAGAAAGATGGCGGGCATAAAGAGAGAAGATACTAGATAGTGTCGGTGTACACGGTCTAAAGTCAACAACAGAATGATACAATGTATGTACTGAGGACAATAATTGCGGTAATTATTCACGAACGCCTACAACAGGTACGAAATATGACGATGTGTTTTTTTTATCCCTTTATTTCTTCATCGTCTCTTCTTATCACCTGATCTTAACATAATGCATTACACAACACAACACCACTACCACACACATTACCAAACACCATACAAACACCACTACCACAACACCATTACCACAACACCACTACCACAACACCACTACACAACACACCACTACCACAACACCATACCACAACACCATTACCACAACACCACTACCACAACACCACTACCACAACACCATTACCACAACACCACTACCACAACACCATTACCACAACACCATTCCACAACACCACTACCACAACACCACTACCACAACACCATTACCACAACACCACTACCACAACACCACTACCACAACACCACTACCACAACACCATTATCCACAACACCACTACCACAACACCATTACCACAACACCACTACCACAACACCACTACCACAACACCATTACCACAACACCACTACCACCAACACCACTACCACAACACCATTACCACAACACCACTACCACAACACCACTACCACAACACCATTAACACACACCACACAAACACCACTACCACAACACCACTACCACAACACCATTACCAACAACACTACTACCACAACACCACTACCACAACACCACTACCACAACACCACTACCACAACACCATTACCACAACACCACTACCACAACAACTACCACAACACCATACCACAACACACTACCACAACACCACTACCACAACACCATTACACAAACACCACTACCACAACACCACTACCACAACACCATTAACCACACCACTACCGCATCAATATTACCGCAGTACCATTACCACAACACCACTACCGCATCAATATTACCGCAGTACCATTACCACAACACCACTACTGCATCACTATTACCGCAGTACCATTACCACAAACACCACTACCGCATCACTATTACCGCAGTACATTACCACAACACCACTACCGCATCACTATTACCGCAGTACCATTACCACAACACACTACCGCATCAATATTACCGCAGTACCATTACCACAACACCACTACCGCATACTATTACCGCAGTAACCATTACCACAAAACACCACTACCGCATCAATATTACCGCAGTACCATTACCACAACACCACTACTGCATCACTATTACCGCAGTACCATTACCACAACACCACTACCGCATCACTATTACCGCAGTACCATTACCACAACACCACTACCGCATCACTATTACCGCAGTACCATTACCACAACACCACTACCGCATCAATATTACCGCAGTACCATTACCACAACACCATACTGCATCACTATTACCGCAGTACCATTACCACACACCACTACCGCATCAATATTACCGCAGTACCATTACCACACACCACTACTGCATCACTATTACCGCAGTACCATTACCACACACCACTACCGCATCACTATTACCGCAGTACCATTACCACAACACCACTACGCATCACTATACCGCAGTACATTACCACAACACCACTACCGCATCAATATTACCGCAGTACCATTACCACAACACCACTACCGCATCACTATTACCGCAGTACCATTACCACAACACCACTACCGCATCAATATTACCGCAGTACCATTACCACAACACCACTACTGCATCACTATTACCGCAGTACCATTACCACAACACCACTACCGCATCACTATTACCGCAGTACCATTACCACAACACCACTACTGCATCACCACTCCCCCCACCCCACCTTATCACGGGGCAGTGGCGTGTACTCCCAGAGTCATTAGTATTCCTGGACCCGGGGACGTTAGCCATTACCACAATCTGCACGTCGCACCGTCGTCCGAGCCTGGTCGAGTTGTTCCCCGCCTCCTGGAGCAGAGTTCTCCAATTAACTTACTAACCTCCAAGTAAAGAAGAACTGACATCAAGAGGAAAGAATGAGAGAGAAATGTGGGCTAAAAGATAGTATGGACATCAGCAGGCGTTTGTGTGTGCTTTCTAAAACTTGACTCACTTGTGATAATTTATGAGTTAACCTTGCTAACTACGGCCGATTCTAGGGATGGAATGATAGTAAATATATATATATATATATATATATATATATATATATATATATATAAAAGAAGATAACAAAATGATACTAACACAACAGAAAACTAAAGTACATCATCAAAACATAACTAAACATTAATAATATAACAAGGAGTTCGATGTCAAAACTCTCACAAATGTATGACATCAACTTAAAACAAAATGACAGCATGAAAATATAATAAATTTAATTGAAAGATTCAGATTATAACTAAATTCTAGATTTAAAAAAAAATCAAATGAATAATAAATACAAAACATAAGAAGTAATGCTATTAAAACATAACAAAATGACAGAATCGAAGCAAGGAAAAACAGGCATGAAAATTCAGAATTGGAACATCAATACAGGATCATATGAGATCCATGAATAATTTTTTAATAGAAACAAAATCATAATAAAACAATAGTATTGAATATATAACGAAAAGATAAAAACATATCAAAACAATATAAAACAAACATAGACTATGATATAAAAACACATAGACCTGTTAATTTAGGAGAAAAGAGTGCATTCTTAACTGAAAAGAAAACCGTTGCTGATATGTTGAGTAAAGCAGCCAGAGTGTGACACAATGAACATGAAAGTAGCAGAGAAATGATAGAGCGACATGTCCTAGATGCATGCACAGGTGGGCGTATAACCATAGCAACAATTGTGCAACCAAAGCAAGAGATCTGCAACCAGGTTAAGAGATGTGCAACTAAAACAGCAGATCTGCAACCTTTGGAGAGATGTGCAACTAAAACAGCAGATCTGCAACCATTGGGAGAGATGTGCAACTAAAACAGCAGATCTGCAACTCTTGGGAGAGATGTGCAACTAAAACAGCAGATCTGCAACCTTTGGGAGAGATGTGCAACTAAAACAGCACATCTGCAACCATTGGGAGAGATGTGCAACTAAAACAGCAGATCTGCAACCTTTGGGAGAGATGTGCAACTAAAACAGCAGATCTGCAACCATTGGGAGAGATGTGCAAATAAAACAGCAGATCTGCAACCTTGGGAGAGACGTGCAACTAAAACAACAGATCTGCAACCTTTGGAAGAGATGTGCAACTAAAACAACAGATCTGCAACCATTGGAGAGATGTGCAACTAAACAACAGATCTGCAACCATTGGGAGAGATGTGCAACTAAAACAACAGATCTGCAACCTTTGGGAGAGATGTGCACTAAAACAGCACATCTGCAACCATTGGGAGAGATGTGCAACTAAAACAACAGATCTGCAACCTTTGGAAGAGATGTGCAACTAAAACAACAGATCTGCAACCATTGGGAGAGATGTGCAACTAAAACAACAGATCTGCAACCATTGGGAGAGATGTGCAACTAAAACAACAGATCTGCAACCTTTGGGAGAGATGTGCAACTAAAACAGCACATCTGCAACCATTGGGAGAGATGTGCAACTAAAACAACACATCTGCAACCATTGGGAGAGATGTGCAACTAAAACAACACATCTGCAACCATTGGGAGAGATGTGCAACTAAAACAACACATCTGCAACCATTGGGAGAGATGTGCAACTAAAACAACAGATCTGCAACCTTTGGGAGAGATGTGCAACTAAACAGCACATCTGCAACCATTGGGAGAGATGTGCAACTAAAACAACACATCTGCAACCATTGGGAGAGATGTGCAACTAAAACAACACATCTGCAACCATTGGGAGAGATGTGCAACTAAAACAACACATCTGCAACCTTTGGGAGAGATGTGCAACTAAAAACAACACATCTGCAACCTTTGGGAGAGATGTGCAACTAAAACAACACATCTGCAATCAGAGATATGGAACCAAAACAAGAGATCTGCAACCAAACTGAAAAATCTGCAACGGCAGCAAAAGATTGATAAACAATTACAAAATACAGTCAGACTATTTCCTACTCCATTCATTCTGCTTCACTTTCATTCTAGACAAGACTTAATGGACATGAAATGTTACTACCGCCTGGGACAGAAATCTTAAATTTAAGGTAACACGTTTATAATTTCATGTACATATCATATTTATTAAAAGTTAGTTATATTTATATTAATTTAAAGATAGCTTAAATGTTATGTAGAGCCAGTCTAACATGTGGATGTGAATCATGTACAATAGGACAATAAACAAGAAAATCGCTGAAGGCTGTAGAAATGTGGTTTTACAGAAGAATGTTGAGAATGCCGCGAGCAGCTAAGAAGAGTAATGAAAACGTTCTGAAGGAAGCCAAAGCAAAAAGAGAGCTAATTTCCAAGATTAGTAAGAAACAATCATCATTTTTTGGCCATAGAAAGAGAAGGGAACAGCTGAATTATATTGTGACAACTGGGAAACTTTAGGGGAATTATGCTACTATCAGTGCCAGGAAAAATATTAGGCAGAATCATTCTGGAGAGACTAAAAGAGGCTATAGAGAAACACTTGAGAGATGAACAAGCAGGTTTTAGGAAGAACAGATCATGTGCTGATCAAATAACTACCCTACGTATAATAGTTGAACAAAGTTTAGAACTAAAATCCCCACTTTATATTGGATTCATAGATTACGAAAAGGCATTTGATAGTTTAGACAGAAGAATGCTTTGGAAGTTGCTGAGTCATTACGGAATCCCCATAAAGTTTATTAACCTGATAAAAACAATGTATGAAGGAACAAAATGTAGTGTGGTGCATGAAGGACAACTTACAGAAGCATTTGAAATAAGAACAGGAGTAAGGCAAGGATGCCTCCTGTCTCCATTTCTCTTTCTACTGGCCATAGATTGGATTATGAAAATAACTCAAAACAACAGAAATGGGATCCAGTGGTCACTGACCAAACAACTTGATGATTTAGACTTTGCTGATGACATAGCGCTCCTATCACACATCCATCAACAGATACAGGATAAAATGAGTATATTAGATGAGAGATCACAACAGCTAGGACTAAAGATTAATAGAGATAAGACCAACATTATGAGAATTAATGCAGTTGGCAATAACCAAAATAAAACTATGAGAAATACCTCTACTAGACGTACAATCTTATATATATCTGTGCAGTAATATAGATAAAGAGGGAGGAACAGAAATGATACCAAAATAAGGATATCAAAAGCAAGAGGAGCTTTCATTGCACTGGGAAACATATGGAAATCCAAAGAAATTAGGCTAAATACAAAAATAAAAATTTTCAACTCAAATGTTAAGTCGGTCTTATTATATGGCTGTGAAACATGGAGAATGATAAAATTGACAATCACGAAGGTACATACTTTCATTAATGGATGTTTGCGCAGAATAAAGGGATGGAAATGGCAGGACAAAGTCACTAACGTGGAGTGGATAAAGAGATACAGCGAAGACGATGGCGATGGATAGACACACACTACGGAAGCCAACTGAGAGTATTACACAACAGGCCCTTTTTTGGAATCCCCAGGGGAAAAGACAAAGAGGAAGACCAAGGAATTCTTGGAGAAGACAGATAGAGGCAGAGATGAAGATGATGGGGAAGACATGGAATGATCTTAAAAGAATGGCAAAAAACAGAACGACTTGGAAAGTGTTTGTTGAAGACCTATGCTCCACTGGGAGCTAAAAGGTAAAAGAAGAACTGGGAAACTTTAGGGACGAAGAGATAGAGAAAAGCAAAGAGAAAAGATACCAGACAGCTTAAGAGAATGGTTTGACAGAAGATCAACAACAGGCAATAAGAAATAACTGTCGAGATCAAAAGTTGTGGAAAGACATGATCACCTATGCCAGCAGGCATGGGACTTGATGATATTAATTTGTACACACTAAACAAAGTGTCTTATAGAGTACAACGCACCCCAGAAAGTGATTCACATGCAAATATTAGCCTTGGTTTGTTATCAGAGTATGCTAAACTCCTACACAAAAGTTATACCAATGCGTGGTGACACTAGCTATGCAACCACAGGAGCATTAACCTATCTACCATACTCTCACTATCCGCGCGGACAACAGCACATGGAATCACACGGACACCATCCACACAATTACATAGACACCATGACACACAATTACATAGACAGCATCCACACAATTACATAGATACCATCCACACAATTACACAGACACCATACACACAATTACATAGACAACATCCTCACAATTACATAGATGCCATCCACACAATTACATGGACACCATCCACACAATTACATAGACACCATCCACACATTCACCTGGACACCATCCACACATTCACACGGACACCATCCATACAATCTAAATGGACACCATCTACACAATCTAAATGGACACCATCCATGCAATCTAAATGGACACCATCCATGCAATCTAAATGGACACCATCCATGCAATCTAAATGGACACCATCCATGCAATATAAATGGACACCATCCATGCAATCTAAATGGACACCATCCACACAATCTAAATGGACACCATCCATGCAATCTAAATGGACACCATCAACACAATCTAAATGGACACCCACCATATACAATCTAAATGGACACGATATATACAATCTAAATGGACACCATATATACAATCTAAATGGACACCATATATACAATCTAAATGGACACCATCTACACAATCTAAATGGACACCCACCATATACAATCTAAATGGACACCATATATACAATCTAAATGGACACCATCTACACAATCTAAATGGACACCCACCATATATACAATCTAAATGGACACCATCAACACAATCTAAATGGACACCATCTACACAATCACCCAAACAATCATTCTCGGCGCATATATATATATATATATATATATATATATATATATATATATATATATATATATATACGTTTCCCGCCTCCCCACCTCTCTCTCGATATACAGTAAAGTCTCGATTATGCGGTACTCAATAATCCGGAATTCTCAATTTAACGGACTTTTTTTTTTTTAATTATTATAGGGAGAAAGCTTGAATCATGTTTTGTTCAGTTAAATTAAATGCCTTTATCCGGAAATCGAAAACGCTACAACACGGTTTGTGCGCTGCGCTTACTTCTACAGGCTCTATCATTACACAATATTGCGTTTACAATAGTGTATTTACAGTAATATACTTCAAATAGGAGCGAACATATTTTATTCAATCCAGACATTGTGTCTCCAAATATTCCAAGTAAAAGCGACAGACAGTCTATATCTTCACTTTTTCCCCCGACTAAATGTTTTTGTCGGGAAATCTTAGTCGTGCCAAAAACACTTATCTACATGATTGTACAAATTTGCTTAATTTTCTCATAGCCTGCTTTAGATCTAAAGTTGGTCATGAATTTGTCAAAAATATGGCGTTTGACAGTCTGACCGAACATTAGAAGCAGACGTATTGTTTGTGAAAATTGAAAAGCCCATAACTTTGATGATTATAAATCAAAGGTTGAGCAGCCGGCGTGCAGTGACATAGAGATGGTGAGAAGAAAGGGGGAGGGTTCAAAAATTACCGACTGGAAATTCAAAAAGAGTAAGATACAGAGTTTGACGTTAGTTTGTCTCAGACATTTGTGCAAGCTGAAATTCGTTCCATCAGTATAAATTATACATGATATGCTATAAACGCATGTGTGCATACTTTTTAACGGAATACATTTTTGTGTTAAATAATGGCCTCTGCGAGTGCAAACCACACCTCAATTTCCCGCAAAGGTAAACGCAAGCGAACTGTATTGACACTGAACCAGAAGATTGAAATCGCTAGTAGACTTGAAAAAGGCGTTAATCGCAACGTTTTGATGACTGAATTTGGCATAGCCTCTTCAACATTATATGACATACGAAATCAAAAAGATGAGTTGTTTAAGTTTGCGTCGGAGTCTGAAAGCAGCAACAATATACACCAGAGACGAAGTATGAAACGGCCAAAATTTGAAAAACTCGACGACGTCCTTTATGTGTGGTTTTTAGAAAGAGGAAGAAAAGGAATGCCAATATCAGGACCCATGTTGATAGAGAAAGCTAGTGAATGTCACACGAATTTAAATATTTCTGAGCATTGCAATTTTTCAATCATGTTTTTTCATAAATTTTGAGTTTGGTTTTCTTACTCTCGATTATCCAGAAAAATTCAATTATCCAGAATGGGTTCTTCCCCGAGCATTCCGGATAATCGAGACTTTACTGTATATATATATATAAAAGCCAACAAGTTCAAAGAAACTATCCACAGCACCCACTTCACAAAATAACCACAAAACAAACATCAATCATACACCCACACCACCACCCACAAACCACCCACACAACAACCAACCACCCACACAAGAACACAGAACACAGGAAACTCCAAACTTTCGGTTTAAAACGAGCAGATGAGCTTAACTCAGTTATCCGAGCTGTGACGAGGGCACTTATTGCATAAGACGAGCAGGGACACTATCTAAGCAGTCACACACACACACCACACACAAAGAACCGCACGGCCTCTGTTCTCATAACCACACATGACCAGATCAGTGTTGATGTTTGTAATAACCGATGTCATCTACAACCGGCTGGTCAGAGCTGCCCAGGGTCGATCAATACCGGACTAAACCGCGGTACTGTGTGTGTGGGTAACTATGGCTGAGGCAGCTGTTGTCAGGAAATCATTATCATCGTCTGTGTCCTTTATGTCCTCGAAACACCGGCAGTAACCAGCTGGCTATGCTCACCTCCATGTATCTGCTCTCTCAGCCAGTTTTAATGTCTCTTTAAGTGTTTACTCTCTACTTTATCTGCTTCGTCATCAAATACAAGTACATCACCAAGTACAGGTACATCATCAAGTACCAAATACAAGTACATCATCAAAGTACAGGTACATCATCAAGTACAAATACAAGTACATTGTCAAAGTACAGGTACATCATCAAGTACCAAATACAAGTACATTGTCAAAGTACAGGTACATCATCAAGTACCAAATACAAGTACATCATCAAAGTACAGGTACATCATCAAGTACCAAATACAAGTACATCACCAAGTACAGGTACATCATCAAGTACAAATACAAGTACATCACCAAGTACAGGTACATCATCAAGTACCAAATACAAGTACATCACCAAGTACACTTACATCATCAAGTACCAAATACAAGTACATCACCAAGTACAGGTACATCATCAAGTACCAAATACAAGTACATCACCAAGTACAGGTACATCATCAAGTACCAAATACAAGTACATCACCAAGTACAGGTACATCATCAAGTACCAAATACAAGTACATCATCAAAGTACAGGTACATCATCAAGTACCAAATACAAGTACATTGTCAAAGTACAGGTACATCATCAAGTACCAAATACAAGTAAGTACATCATCAAAGTACAGGTACATCAGCAAGTACCAAATACAAGTAGATTACCAAGTACAGGTACAGCATCAAGTACAGAATACAAGTACATTATCAAAGTAAAGGTACACGTACATTATCTAGTACAGGTACGAGTACACCATAAAGTATAGGTAAATCACCAAGTACAGGTACATCATCAAGTAACAAATACAAGTACATCATGAAAGTACAGGTACACGTACATTATCAAGTACAGGTACATCATCAAGTACCAAATAGAAGTACATGACCAAGTACAGGTACACGTACATTATCAAGTACAGGTACGAGTACACCATAAAGTAAAGGTAAATCACCAAGTACAGGTACATCATCAAGTGAGCTGCGATGGCTCAGTGGTTAGTGAACTGGACTACAAAGGACAAGAAGTCAGGTTCGATCTTGATCAACGCCTTCCGGGTTCACCCAGCCTTAAATGGGTAACGGGTTTTTTTTTTCTGCGAAAGTAAAGCGGTACGGGCGTAATACTGACCACATTACCACAAAAACCATGTGCTGAAGTTCTGTAAAAATTATGGTCACTAACATCATATTTCCTAAAGCCAATTGGCGTGACGGGGCTTTACTTTTTTTTATTTTTATTTTTTTTTAACGTACATCATCAAATAGAAGCACATCAACAAGTAGCAGTACATATTAAACACAATATTATCAGCAAGCACAGGAACATACTTGGGAGCCGCGATAGCTCAGTGGTTAGTGAACTGGACTACAAAGGACAAGGGGCAGGGTTCGATCCCAACCGACGGCTTCCAGGTTCACCCAGCCTTAAATGGGTAACGGGGTTTTTTTCGGCGAAAGTAAAGCGGTACGGGCGTAATACCGACCACATTACCCCAAAAATCATGTGCTGAAGGTCTGTAAAATACAGGGTCACTAACACCATATTTCCCTATACGCCACTTGGCGTGACGGGGGTACTTTACTTACTTACATGAACATACTGAAGCGCAAAAAAAAAGTAAGAAAATAATGTAGCGGGGACTGGTTGGTCTCAAGGCAAGACGCCAGCTTCGAGACAGAGAGGTTGTGGGTTTAAATCCCGGCTGCACCGGTTGGGATTTTTATTTATGATTTCTCTCTGCCGCAACCACCCCTGGTCTCAGCAGCGAGGCGCGGCTTGAAACGTCAAATACTCATGGACGGAAAAAATATGAGTACCTCTCAAGACGGAGTTATCTACCTGTGCGGCGAGGGTCCCCTGTGCACACGGCTGCCAGGGAAAAAATGGATTAACGCGCAAAATTCAGTTCCTAGTCTCTGGGGACTACATCAGAGGTAAAAGCTGGCGAACGTAAAAAAAAATGTAGAACAAGTGCATGATTCCAGCTTTACTGTGACAACAGATGAGACAAAACGCTCTGACGTTGAGCCCTAAAACTAGCCTTCTTCATGCACGACACAAGTTGGCGGAGGTGAACATACCTCTTCACAATTTCCTGTTTCTACACTCGTTTATATCATCGTTGTTGTTAACGTTCTAACAGGTCATTTACCCAGGGTAACACACGCGACTTCACAGGCACTGAGATAGGAGGAACATGTCATCCACAAATAATGAGATAGGAACATGTGACCTCACAAGCAATGAGATAAGAGGAACATGTCATCCACAAATAATGAGATAGGAATACGTGACCTCACAAGCAATGAGATAGGAGGAATATGTCATCCACAAATAATGAGATAGGAACATGTGACCTCACAAGCAATGAGATAGGAGGAACATTTAATCCACAAATAATGAGATAGGAACATGTGACCTCACAAGCAATGAGATAGGAGGAACATGTAATCAACAAATAATTAAAAAGGAACATGTGACCTCACAAGCAATGAGATAGGAACATCTGACCTCACAACCAATGAGATAGGAACATTTGACCTCACAAGTAATGAGATAGGAATATATGACCGACAAATAATGAGATAGGAACATGTGACCTCACAAGCAATGAGATAGGAGGAACATGTAATCAACAAATAATTAAAAAGGAACATGTGACCTCACAAGCAATGAGATAGGAACATGTGACCTCACAACCAATGAGATAGGAACATCTGACCTCACAACCAATGAGATAGGAACATTTGACCTCACAAGTAATGAGATAGGAATATATGACCGACAAATAATGAGATAGGAACATGTGACCTCACAAGCAATGAGATAGGAGGAACATGTAATCAACAAATAATTAAAAAGGAACATGTGACCTCACAAGCAATGAGATAAGAACATGTGACCTTACAAGCAATGAGATAGGAACATCTGACCTCACAACCAATGAGATAGGAACAACCTCCAATGAGATAGGAATATATGACCGACAAATAATGAGATAGAGACATGTGACCTCACAAGTAATGAGATAGGAATATATGACCGACAAATAATGAGATAGAGACATGTGACCTCACAAGCAATGAGATAGGAACATATGACCTCACAAGTAATGAGATAGGAACATGTGACCTCACAAGTAATGAGATAGGAATATATGACCTCACAAGTAATGAGATAGGAACATGTGACCTCACAAGTAATGAGATATGAACATGTTACCTTACAAGCAATGAGATAGGAACATCTGACCTCACAACCAATGAGATAGGAATATATGACCGACAAATAATGAGATAGAGACATGTGACCTCACAAGCAATGAGATAGAGACATGTGACCTCACAAGCAATGAGATAGGAACATATGACCTCACAAGTAATGAGATAGGAACATGTGACCTCACAAGTAATGAGATAGGAATATATGACCGACAAATAATGAGATAGAGACATGTGACCTCACAAGTAATGAGATAGGAACATATGGCCAACAAATAATAAGACATAAAAAATTGTCAATAACAAATAATGTGACAAAAATCCCCTTAGAGACTGACAGAAAACAGAAAGCTAAGATAACATTAAAACGAAAGTGAAAGTTAACAAAGTGAAATCAACAATAACAACAAGAACGTCTAGTCCAACCCAGCTCCTTGGAGTGTTCAGCACACAGAACAGTCATCAAATTGCCTGCTTGATTAAAATATTCCGAAAATCATCAAAAGAATTATGGTAGAACTATATAAATTATACCTGAATAACAAGCAAGGCGAATTTTTGGTACAAAAATTGGGTTTTCTAAAGATGGCTGGAAAGTTATTTTAAATATGTCCGTGTTTACTTGATTGTTATTTGGACAAGCCCCACTTGTGCGGGTCACGACTGACAACATGAAAACCGCGCGTTCGAACACATTGTTCCACGAGTAACAACAAATAATACAAGTGAAAAGTCGCGATGTATGAGGAGAGGACGAGGGAGTAAATGAGAACAACAACGAACAATCATTTGCCCCATGTTTCAATCAAGTCCAGACTTTTAATTAAATATGCTTTCACGCTGTCGTTTGCTCAACTATAATCCATCGAGGACAACAAGTCATTCCAGGTTTTGTCAAATCTATCAAGCAAATCTTCCAGCCATGTTTAAACAGCAGTAGTTACATTATTCTTCCGGTCTGGACACGTTTTGTCATCGGTTTCGGGGTCCGTCAATCACTAGTCGCACTCTGGCGATGCCGTATTGATTTGTTTACTCGCAGCAGTCAGCAGTAAGAAAAACAGCGGCCACAAATATTGATTTCTTACTTAAGAGATGCCCAGTTTTTAACTTCACAGCGGGCATACAGCTGTAACAGTAAGGTCGCCATCTACTGTATTTGTTTTGCCCTTTCTTTCTCCGTTCCGCCAACGACCACACCTCTTCATTGACCGGTAGTAAAAGGAAGTTAAATGGGCGTAAATTCATTGGAATGTAATTTACGGCAAGCTGCTGTATTTACGCCTTTTGGCTAAACACATTCGACTTCAGCAGGATCGTTTCAATAAAGCAATCGCTGTAACAGATGAGGTGTATCAGCAATGACGGTTTGTATACATACCATTATATACACATATTTTCACTAAGCTGTAAAGAGATGTCGCCTTGGAATCAATATGTGTTTGTAAAATCAGTGGTGATCATAATATAAATTATCCTATACATGCTGGTATTACGGTCAAAACTGGAAACGGAGAAAAAAGTAGCAAAAATATTTGACATCATATCAAGGGACAGGGAGCCGCGATAGTTCAGTTCAGCCGCGATAGCTCAGTGGTCAGTGAACTGGGGAGCCGCGATAGTTCAGTGGTCAGTGAACAGGCCTACAAAGGGCAAGAAGTCGAGTTTGATCCTGATCGACGGCTTTCGGGCTCACCCAGTTTTAAATGGGTACCGGATTTTTTTTTCTGGGAAAGTAAAGCAGCACGGGCGTAATACCGACCACATTACCCCAAAAATCATGCGCCGAAGGTCTGTAAAAATTATGGTCACTAACACCATATTCCCAATACGCCACTTGCCGTGACGGGGTTCTTTACTTTTTTTTTTTTAACTTCATATCGATGGACAGTCAAAATAAAGATGGAGATAGGCAGAAATATATAATAAAAAAAAATACTGCCTTTATCGCAAAAAAAAGGGCAAAAACTAGTGACCTGAATAAATATTAATCTTTCAAATTGCATAATTTAGATGATGAATAAAGTGTAAAAACTAGACAATGAATTCAAGCGACTAGAAACGATAAATCTGCAGCGGCGGGGTGACGTATCTCAGGTTATACTAGCATTGTAACAACAGATTTTGAACAGATGTATATAAACTGAAGAAGCAAAACATATTCTCCAGCGTTGTGACTACGTACAAACGTCCAAGAGACCAATCGGCAGTACAAATCTAGCTACTTACTATTCGTGCGGTTTTGTCAAATAACTGTTTGCCTGCAAAGCAAGTATTTAACCCTAACGGAGATATTTGTCTTAATAGGACAAATACATATATACAATTTATTCGAGTTGTGCTCGTAACCCTATGCTAACGTCATTACTATGCATGCGCGAAAGACATCGCTAACGAAAGCTTTTTTTTTTAGGTAGCTCATTTGGCCGTGTGCTCTAGCGTTTAGCTCTCGTGGCAAAGCGCTGTGCCGAGGAGTATACGTTCGATCCTGCTTCGAACCTTCTATTGCCCTTTGTTGTTTTTTTTTTCTGTTGATTATTTGTGATTTTTTTTTTCCGTGTTGTAAACATACGTCTTTCCCAGAAATTATTCACTGAACTATCACCTCGGAAGATTCCCTCTATAATAACATTAATTTACTATTATTTGTCTCCAATTGTTGAGCTCCTGTGACACATACCTAGACTATTGCTCGTGTACAGTTAACTGGTATTACTATTACGCTAAACCTTTCCAACGGTTAGGAATTTATATTATCCCAGCCAGAACCTCAAATGGGCTGGCCTGTCCAAAAACTGACGGATTTTGGAGGAGTACGTGTCAGATGGACAGGGGCTGGCCAGAGCACCCACTCAGACTGCGGACAGAAGAGGTCAGTTAAGGACGGACACTACCGCCGTTAGTTCGAGTGGACAGTGGGGTAACTTGATCGGTGAACCGGACACATCAGTTATTTTTTTATAACAAGCTCTAGATGATGATTATTATTAATATTATTATTAATAATATTATTACTATTATTTCGGGGGGGGGGGAAGAGAGAGCGAGAGAGAGAGAGAGAGAGAGCCAAGAAATTGAGAGATAAGGAATGGCAACGCACGAGTAGGAAAGCAAACACGCTCTGGCGGAAAGAGGAAAACCACCAACTGGCAACAATAAAAATTCGCCACCTCCTGCCGCCTCCGCAACTATAGTTGACAACGAATGAGAACGCATATTGTACTCTCTCACTCTTAGATGATGCATTCAGGCTGAATACCCACTTCCCCTCTTGATATTATTGATCCATTTGAACTTTTCTTTCTCCTTCTTAGATGACTTTCAATATTTTGTTATTTAAAAAAAAAAATTATAACGCCTTGCTCGGGTTGTACCCAGATATTTATTATTTTCATTTTCATTTACTTCAGAACTTTATTATTTCTTTCTTTCAACCTCGTCCTTTACTCCTATAATTATACATTTAAAACGCTAATCCAAGCAAAACTATATATAAATATATATATATATATATATATATATATATATATATATATATATATATATATATACAGATTAAAAACGCTAATCGACATTAAAAGCGATGATCCGGATCTACATATAATAATTAAATCATCGGGGCTGTCTCAAAATTGAAGATTGGCTCAAATGGAGTGCTACCACGGAGTGCTGGCTACCACGGAGTGCTACCACGGAGTGCTATTTTACTCCCTCTGTCCTTGCATTGAGAGCGCACGTTGTCATAGGCACTATGATAATAATTTATTGTATTCGTATTTAATTTTAGAAAATTCAAGATATGACTTTGGTGACTACAAAAAAGTGGAATTTGTTTCTGAACTATGGGGAGTTATGGCATACGGTGTCATGCGGCAGCGTGAAGATAGTTTTTTCTGACTCGGCTTTTGCTGACGTGTTCAAATGATTTGCGCGACAGTCAAGTTGTGAAATAATGTGCTGCTATTTCCAGTTGTAGTTATGTTTACTTCTGACAAGCGAGTTGACTGAACTTTATGGATATTTCAGTGGAATATTATGTATTCTTCTTGTGTCGACGTGCTTAACCTATGATTAATAGACCAACGTGTGTTCGCAGTCCGACAGGTAAACATCTATTTTGACAACAATGGCGCCTACCGGGAATGTCCATCACTAACGTACAAAGTCTGTGGCAGCAGATGGGGCGGAAGAATCAGAAATAATTAACGGCTCAGAAAGCGAATACAGCAACGTGTGTGGTAAAACAATGGTAATCATTCAGGGCAGGGAAGACGAATATGGTTGACCATCGTAAAGGAGATTGGAGCCTCATCCTGTACCAAAGAAAGCCATGGAGATACATTCTAACTTATGTCAGAAGAAATATCAAAGATGATACTCGAACTACTAAACAAATTCAAACAAGACAAATGAGATTGTTCGGGCATGTTAAAAGACACAGCAGCCTACTAAAAGTAATCTTGGAAGATAAAGTACAAAGTAAAAGATGCAGAAGCAAACCAAGCCTAACATGGACGAGTAACATAACAAAATGGACAAGTCAGTCTACGACAATCTACACTAACAAAGCAAGAGACAGCGGAAAGGCCCCATGGAACCTTCGATGAGGAGGCGGCACTCAATCAATGAATGACTCCTTTGTCGTTTTTTTTATTTGATCAAATATATGTAATTCCATTAATAATGTTATTATTATTACTATTATGATTCCCTTCCTGTGGAACATAGGTCTTCAGCTAACACATTTCAAGCTGCTCTGTTTTTGTTCAATTCTTTTAAGATCATTCCATGTCTCCCTCGCCATCTTCATCTCTACGTCCACCTGACTTCTCCAATAATATTTTGGTCGTCCGCTTTGTCTCGTCCTCTGAGGATTCAAAAAAAGGTACTACACTTTGGCCGTGTACTACTCTCAGTTGGCTTCCGCAGCGTGTGTCCTGTCCCGCGCCATCATCTTCTTTGTAATTATCATTATTACCGAATGAACAGTTCTTCAAGTAGGCTGTATATTTGAAGAAAACTATGGGTTTGCCCGATGTGTGGTGTCACAAAAACGCATTGACACAGATTAAAAAAAAAAAGTAACGTACCCCCGTCACGCCAAGTGGCGTATAGGGAATATGCTGTTAGTGACCATACATTTTACATACCTTCGGCACATGATTTTTGGGGTAATGTGGTCGGTATTACGCCTGTGCCGCTTTCTATCTATCTATTAACCTTTCGAGCCGTAGCTCGAAAAAAAAAAGTAAAGCAAAATCCCCAGTCAATAATAACAGCACTTGCAATCTGATTGACTTTTGTGTTTGTCTTTCTTTCACTTTCTCTAACCTGAAGTATACAAGCGCTCTATTCATTTATGTAGTTGAGGGTGCAGACATAATTAATTAATGTTAATGTGTTTGTCCACGAATTGAAGTAATAGTATCCCTTCTTATGTTGCATGCGTGTACTTAAAACATAAACATGATGTTTTGAAAATAAACTGGAATAAAACTTGCCAACTATATAAAGTAAAAAAAAAAGAAAGTAAAGAGCTACGTCACGCCAAGTGGCGTATAGGGAATATGATGTTAGTGACCATAAATTTTATAGACCTTTGGCACATGATTTTTGGGGTAATGTGGTCGGTATTACGCCCGTGCAGCTTTACTTTTCCATTTAAAAAATCCGGTATCCATTTAAGGTTAGGTGAACCTGGAAGCCGTCGATCAGGATTGAACCCGACCTCTTGTCCTTTGTAGGCCAGTTCACTAACCACTGAGCTATCGCGGCTCCCTGGTGAACTATATATATATAAATAATACATATAAATGAATATATTTTTATATATTCATATAGAATATATGGAGGCGAAGGCGCGCCTCACAGCACCAGAGCTGGAAGTTGTCAGCGACCCACAGCTGATGGCTTGCGCCAGGATCGGTGAACCAGAACCATCCAGACCCTGCTCCACCTCTCCATGGTGCCTCTAGTAACACATTAACCTGTCTAGTCTGGCCAAGTGAGTAGGGATCGAATAGGGAAGACAACCCGGTAATCAAAAATAGCATGCTGAAGTCGGATGTGTTGGGCCGAAAGGCGCAAATATCACAGTTATACTGCAAACCACAACACAACGCTGACACGCCCACTTAACGTCCTTTTAAGGGCGAATGATGAAGAGGCACACTCCTTTAGTCATCGGGCGAACGCAAGCAAGCAAGCATATAGAATATATAAATATATTCCAACACGTATAATCTGGAACTCCATAAAATGAACCGCCATTACCTAAATCTCATATCAACAATTGTGGCGACATTATATAGGTCATACACCCCTGTCCTATCAATCTCTGCGACATCATCATGTCAACTTCTGTGACACCATCATTTCAACACCTGTTTCTACATTAAATCAACTTTCTTGGTCCTATCATAGGAGTCATACTTTCTGGCTTCAGCATATAACTTCGATGGTGTCATCATCTGAACCTATATGACATCTTCACATCATCTATGTGACATCATCATATCGACCTTAGTGGCATCGTCGTTTCAACCTCTGTTGCTTCATAAAATCAATTTTCTTGCTTTTATAATATGAATCAAACTCTGTGGCGTCAGCGTCTGAACATCTGTGACAAGCTGATACAATCTCTGTGGCATGCTGGTATAATCTCTGTGACAAGCTGGTATAATCTCTGTGACATGCTCATATAATCACTGTGGCATGCTGGTATAATCTCTGTGACATTAAGGTATAATCCATGTGGCATGCTGGTATAATCTCTGTGACATGCTGGTATAATCTCTGTGACATACTGGTATAACCTCTGTGACATGCTGGTATAATCTCTGTGACATGCTGGTATAATCTCTGTGACATACTGGTATAATCCATGTGACATGCTCATATAATCTCTGTGACATGCTGGTATCATCCCTGTGACATACTGGTATAACGTCTGTGACATGCTGGTATAATCTCTATGACATGCTGATATCATCTCCGTGACATGCTGATATCATCTCTGTGACATACTGGTATAACCTCTGTGAGATGCTGGTATAAACTCTATGACATGCTGATATCATCTCCGTGACATGCAGATATAATCAATGTGACATGCTCATGTAATCTCTGTGACATGCTCGTGTAATCTGTGACATGCTCATATAATTTCCGTGACATCTTCATATAGCCTCTGTGACTCCCTTCTATCATCCTCGTAGTGTCATCATATCCATTTCCACAGCCCTGCCTATTCAAACTCTGTGACATCATCACATCAACCTATATGCCACATCATTTCAACCTATTTGGCATCACCATGCCAACCTCCCTGGTATCATCATATCAACTTCCCTAGCCCCATCATATCAACTTCCCTAGCCCCATCATATCAACGTGTGTGGGCCCAATCACCAATCTGTACAGCCTCATCACCTCAGCCTATGACGTTGCCTCAACTACTCAGACCGACCAGGCATTTCTCGCCCACAGAGCAGTACAACAACTGACCTACAGGCAGGCACCATTTCCCGCCTGCCAGGAAACAAGCAGACGAGTGTACAGGCGTGAGTCACCTCTAGCATGCCTATAGCACATTACGGTCGCCCCAACGTCTGAGTGACAGATGCGGACTGTTCCGGACACGAATACGTGGAGCGGGTATGGATTGTTAAAGGGGGGGGGGGAGAGGGACGGGTGTGTAACTAATGGGAGCGACGTAATAGAAAGACCGCTGACACATCTGCAGGATGTCAACGTGCTGACCTGAATAACTAAACTCGCGTGGGCACGTTAAGCGGTACAACCTCTAGTGGTCAGGGCTAATCACTGAAGCTAGGGCGGTACGACCCCATGGGAAAATATCAAATAGAACATGAAGAACGAAGAACAGATTTCTTTTGAAACTGACAACTATGGCGAGGGTGGTGGTGGTGGTAGAGGGATGAAAGCAGCCAAAAGTTTAGTGAGTTCAATTAACAGGAGAAAAACTGGAGTTTGAGCTGCTCTTTTAACATAAAAGATCATTATCATCATGTGCCATACCGGTTGGCGTAGGCGATCATGACCCTCCACAATCTTCTATCTACAGTGCATCGTATCAGTTATGTTGTTGACTGTTTTCATGCCATGACACCAAGATATCCAGTATTCTCTCTCTTTGTCGTCCGCGATTTCTCTTTCCTTTTATTTTGCCAGTTGTAGCCTAGTATTCAAACTTGTTTTTTTTTCATGTAAAAGATAACATAAAGATAAAAGATATCAACATCAAAACCCGTGCCTGCTGTCGTAGATGATCATGTCTCTCCACAACTTTTTATCTCTCAGCTGTTCGATCAGTTCTGTTGAAAGAACACTTTTAAACTATCTGATATATTCTCTCTCTGCTTCCAACTATCTCTTTTTCCCCTCGGTATTTCCAGCTGTCACAAAATATCCCAGCGGTACCCCTTTCGAAACATGTTCCCAACAAATGATGATTGTCTCCCCCTGATGTTGGGAGTAAGCTCCCGTTTTACTACAACCTCCATTAGAATAAAGGGAAGATAACCAGGATGAACATCTAGCTGCTGCAGTAGTAATCTTTACAAATGCTATAGAGCTTCAACGTAAAGCGAAAATTAAATGTTTCTGCTATTTCGCCAATAATAGAAACAAGAAAAAAGAGTTCTTAAATGTAATGTAGAGCCAGTCTTAGGGTATGGATGTGAATCATGGACAATAGGACAATATACAAGAAAATCACTGGAGTCTGTAGAAATGTGGTTTTACAGAAGAATATTGAGAATACCATGGGCAGCTAAGAAGAGTAATGAAAACGTTCTGAAAGAGGCAGAAGCAAAAAGAGAGCTAATTTCCAATATTAGGAAGAAACAATCATCATTTTTGGACATGTAATAAGAAGAGAACAGCTGGGATATATTTTAACAACTGAGAAAATTGAGGGACGAAAAGATAGAGGGAAGCAAAGAGGAAAGATACCAGACAACTTAAGGGCATGGCTTGGGAGAAGGTCAACAACAGAAATGATAAATAACTGTTGAGATCGAAAATTGTGGAGAGACATGATCACCTACGCCAGCAGGCCCGGTACTTGATGATGACGATGCTATTTCGCCGTCGACTCGCTTACTCCTATCTTCCCTCGCCGATGCCTCAGCACGTGGCCAACCCGAGAAAGTTGTTTCAGAAACAGGTCTCAACGACAGGTTGTGAGCTGGACGTAATGTCAATCGTAGCTGATACTTCACGTCGGGATCGGTGAACCAGAAGTGGTAAAGATCCTATTCAACTCTCTTTTATAGTTCTGAGACCTAACCTGACCAAGAGGGCAGGGATCGAAGAGCGAAGAGAGATAATCAGACATGCCGCTCTGTTTGGACACTGTTATGTCGCAGATTGTTGTAAACATGCGATACGACGCAGTTACGTACTTTTAATGTCGTGGTAAGGACATGCAAGGTCACGAGGAATAATCATCTCAATAATATTGATATATATATATATATAATTATCGGTTTTCGAGACCAAGACATTAGCTTGTAGGTCAGAACTAGTTCGCAGACCCTGACCTCAGCTATAACTTGTCTGTCTGTTTCTGTCCGTTTACTTTCTTTTTCTTTTTTTTATCTGTCTATCTAACCATCAGATCAGTTTCAATTTAGTCTGCGCAAACTCTAGATTCACGAGCTATCATTTCGGATATATCAGCCACCACGAGCTATCATTTTGGATATATTAGCCACCACGAGCTATCATTTTGGATATATTAGCCACCACGAACTATCATTTCGGATGTATCAGCCACCACGAACTATCATTTCGGATATATCAGCCACCACGAACTATCATTTCGGATATATCAGCCACCACGAACTATCATTTCGGATATATCAGCCACCACGAACTATCATTTCGGATATAACGGCCACCACGAGCTATCATGTCGGATATAACGTCCACCACGAGGTTTTGATCACTCCATCTTAATCCCTAGTTTATTCTAGTTTGTTATTGTTTCTCATTTATCTGTACGATGATTTTGTTCTTATTTTTTTTCAGGAGGCGGGAGTGTGGAGGTAATACCAGGCTGCCTGCGGTCGCCGTGATAGTGTCAGCAACCCAGAGCTGGTCAAGAAATAACTTCACACCGAAAAATAATTAGGTCCCCTGACAACAATTTTGGTCAAAACAGGATTGTTGATAAGGTGAGGTTGGTCACACCCTCAGCAAGGAGGGGTTCTGTTGATACATAGCACCAACTTTTGTAGAGCTCAGGAAATCAGACGGCCACTACAACCCGCCACATTGCCTGCTAATGCTAGCTAGAACTGGATGGCTAGACTCAAGAACAATAAGAAAAATAACCACTACCGAGATCAAATATGTTAGACGCATGACAGGAAACAGCCTCAAAGATAAAATTAGAAATGAGGAACTGAGGGAAAAAAAGGTGGGAATAATTCCGACCGTAGAAGTCATAAAGAAAACAAGAGATAAAGTGGTTTTGTCAAGTTTTAAGACAGATAGATCAAAACACAACATGCCGTAATAAACTCAAGTGCCAGACACGAAAAAGATGGATTTAGTTGAACGTTGGAAACAATAGGAAACATAGCAGCCAAGGCCAACACAATTTCCAACTCAAATGTTAAGTCGGTCCTATTATATGGCTGTGAAACATGGAGAACAACAAAATTGACAATCACGAAGATACAGACTTTCATTAATGGATGCTTACGCAGAATAAAAGGATGGAAGTGGCAGGACAAAATCACTAACATAGAATTATGGAAATGTATCAGTGAAATACCAGTGGATAAAGAGATACAGAGAAGACGATGGCGCTGGATAGGACACACACTACGGAAGACAACTGAGAGTATTACACAACAGACCCTTTTTGGAATCCCCAGTGGAAAAAACAAAGAGGAAGACCAAGGAATTCTTGGAGAAGACAGATAGAAGCAGAGATGAAGATGAAGGGGAAGACATGAAATGATCTTAAAAGAATGGCAAAAAACAGAACGACTTGGAAAATGTTTGTTGAAGACCTATGCTCCATTGGGAGCTATAGAGGTAGAAGAGAAGAAAAAGGCCAACAGACGATCAAAGGTCCCCAAACAATATCTCCCCTCGACACTGAAAGGCAAATGAGGAAGGAAAGAAGAAATAACCTCCCTGGGTGGACACAAGTCGGGCTGTGACGTCATTACGATCTTAATTAAAATCGTGACGATATTTGAACGAGAAATCTGTGGTGTGACTGGCAAGCGTTTCAACAGGGAAGGAAAGACGTAGATAACAGAGGGACGATACCGGACTGAAGGTCGTGTCACACCGGGCGGCATGTCGTAAGACAGAAAGCGATTGAGGCGATAATGTGTGCTGGGGTGGGGAAGGTTCACCTCCACAATGAGGACAAACAAACAATCTGATAGCGAACATAAAGCTCGGCTATTACTTCTATCAAACGTGCTGGTCTGCTGCTTGGCTCTTGTTCACCCGCATAAGACCTCCCCCCCCCCACCCACCCACCCTCATCCCCGGTAGATTGGTCTTTTGTCTTATTTACAATAGAAAACAACGACATGTACAAGACAAATGTAGATATTTAGAAACATGCTAAGGATCTATTTTGAAGAAGAAAAGGGTGGGGGAACCGAACACATATGCGGGCACTCTTATGAGATAACAAGGAAGTGACGCAACACAGGAGACGGGAGAGGCGGATTACAGGAGAAGTTCCCTCCCACCCTCCCTTTCACAAATTATCAAAGTGCCACTTCTAAAACACAGGTGTGGCAGTGCTGATGTACAGGTGTGCAGGCATGTCGCTTGTTGTCCTGGAGCGTCCCCGACCCCACTCCCGCTGTTCAAGGCTTGGGCGACATTTTTCTCTGTCGCAAGAAATGTCCTTCTCATTGTCTACTGCAGCAGACATGGCTTGGTTTCAAGTTCCTGTGTTTGAAGTTACCATCATCGTGTGTTTTGTCTTGTCGGGTTAATGAATAATTCTTTCCTTGATCATTTTTGCCTTTTTT
This sequence comes from Megaustenia siamemsis, assembly GCA_032433765.1. Taxonomy (NCBI): domain Eukaryota; kingdom Metazoa; phylum Mollusca; class Gastropoda; order Stylommatophora; family Ariophantidae; genus Megaustenia; species Megaustenia siamemsis. The sequence goes on along the minus strand of JAVIAB010000050.1, from coordinate 39,117,209 downwards.
TGTTCTACTTATCACGATTTTATTAGGCCGTATATCTTGTTATTTGATAGCATTTTAGCAACGAACAAGACTTTATATTTATTTATAACATTTCATTATTTCATGTGGTCTGTTACTCATTATCTTCTTATTATGGTCCTTCTTCATTGCCTTTCAGCGTCGAGGGGAGATATAATCTGCTCCCCTGTTGTCCTCCGCTGCTGTTATGTTTCCCAGTATTTCTAATATTCCATCAATCAAATCGTTCTGGTGGGACATCGAATCATTTCAGGAGAAGAAGCACGTTTTCATCAACCGGAAAACAATCACAAATAACCAACACCAGAAAAAAAAACACATAGAACAATAGATGGTCCGATGCAGGATCGAACCTTATACTCCTCGGCACAACCATATGCACACGGCCAACTCAGCTATCTAAAAAGAAAGCTATCATTGGCGATGTCTTTCACACATACCGGATCCATTGAAATGATTCGTTGATCTATCGCCTAGGAAGTTTCCCTCAATAAAAATATTCATTTATTATTATTTGTCTCCAGTCTGAACCACTGGAAACTATTCGTACTGTTTCGTCTTAAATGTTTGTCTTCAACAGCACGTATTCAACCCTATCCGGGAGATACGTGTCTTGTTAGGAGAATTCAGATACACAATTTATTCCCCAGTTGTGATCGTAACCCTATGCTATAGTCATGCGTACACATGCGTGAAAGGCATCGCCAATGATAGCTATCTTTTTAGGTATCATAGTTGGCCGTGCGATCTAACGTTTGGTTCTCGTGGCAAAGCTCTGTGTTGAGGAATACGGGTTCGATCCTGCTTCTGACCATCAATTCTTCTTTGTTTTTTTTTTTATGTTGTTGATTATCTGTGATTTCTTTCCGAGTGTTATAAGCATACCTCTTCCACTGAAATGATTCACTGATATAGCGAATCGAAAGCGTCCCTCCATAATAATATTCATTTAATATTACACGTCTCCTTTCCGTTGGGCCACCTCGTTGTGTGGTGTTCTCGCAGCTTTTATTGAAGGCTCGTTGTGTTGTGTTTTGATCTCTGTTTTTTAGCACCGTTCTCTGTTGGTATTCAATACCGGAAATAACGCCGGTCATTTATTATAACTTCCACAGATCACGAGGTTTTTTAAATGTTTTTTTGGCACGTCACTAGACAGCTGATTTTTCTTTCTTTCAAACACGTCAGTAGATTACATAAGCTGTTATTTTTTCAAATCACTTTTCAAAGCACACTCTGAAGCTGTTATAGCTACTTCCTTTATTTGTTTCTCAAGTTCTCACCGCAGACCAATATGTATGACGTTAGTTCATTGTCACTAAACTGATACAGGACTACAGACAAATATTACATGACACGGGTTCATTACTGTCACTGTACTCCTACAGGGCTACCGACAACCATCATATGACAGGAACTCATTACTGTCACTGAACTGCTACAGAGCTACCGACAACCATCATATGACAGGAACTCATTACTGTCACCGAACTGCTACAGAGCTACCGACAACCATCATATGACAGGAACTCATTACTGTCACTGAACTGCTACAGAGCTACCGACAACCATCATATGACAGGAACTCATTACTGTCACTGAACTGCTACAGGGCTGCCGACAAACATCATATGACATGAACTCATTACTATCACCGAACTGCTACAGGGCTACCGACAAACATCATATGACAGGAACTCATTACTGTCACCGAACTGCTACAGGGCTGCCGACAAACATCATATGACATGAACTCATTACTGTCACCGAACTGCTACAGGGCTGCCGACAAACATCATATGACAGGAACTCATTACTATCACCGAACTGCTACAGGGCTACCGACAAACATCATATGACAGGAACTCATTACTGTCACCGAAATGCTACAGGGCTGCCGACAAACATTATATGACAGGAATTCATTACTGTCACCGAACTGCTACAGGGCTACCGACAAACAACACGTTAATATGACCTTTTATGTGCAGTAAGGCAGGCATTTATTTGTATTAAAGACGACGCCATCGTAAAAGGGTGGTTAGTCACCAAAATATCGGGCACATTTCTCTTGATTGTCACGCTTCCATGTTTAGAAATCATGACATAAATACTGATATGTTTTTGTGGGAAGGAAGAACTGCTTGGCGTAGTGCTGATTATATTATCCCAGATGTTCCGATGGTATCTGGAACCTGATAATGATGGTGATGATGATGCTGTTGGTGGTGGTTGTGATGGTGGTTTTATTGGTAGTGGTGGTGGTGATAAAAACGATGCTGGTGATAATCACCACGATGGTGGTGAAGATGATGGTGATGATGATAGTGATGGTGATAGTGGTGATGATAATGATGATGGTAAATAAAATGCAGTTTGAGAAATAGTGGATGTGCCAGTGGCAAAAGTAAAACATGGGATATATATATTTTTTTTTTTTAATAACAGATTTGCGGATAGTGATAAATGTAAAATATAGGAATCTACAGATGTAAGGATGGTTAACAAAATGAAATATGGGAATTAATAACATATTCTCACACGTCACATTAGAGACGAGATGTTGCCAAAATCAAGTGTGATAATCGTATTTGTGTTATCTTTGAGGGGAACAGTTACTGGTATAAAGTAAAAAAAAAAAAAAAAAAAAAAAAAGAGCCCCCGTCACGCCAAACAGACCGTCAGCACATGATTTTTGGGGTAATGTGGTCGGTATTACGGCCGTGCCGTTTTACTTTCTCAGAAAAAATCCGATACCCATTTAAAGCTGGGTGAACCCGTCGGTTGGTGTAGAACCTGTATGTCCTTTGTAGTCCAGATCACTAATCACTGAGTTATCGCGACTCCCTAGTTTCTGGTATATGTCGTGATAACTGAAAACTTTGGAGGAAGTAGAATGGGGGAAATGCCAAACCGAATGAGGGAACAATTTGGGTAGGGATGGAGGGTGGGAGGTGAAAAGGGTTGGGGGTGGGGTGTCTACAACAGCAGTTGATAACTGTAGAGATAGAAAGTTGTGGTGGAGAGACGTATGAGAATTACGTTATTTGTAACGAAACTTGATGATGGTGATGTTAGTGGTGGTGGTGGTGATGGATTCGGTGGTAGTTAGTACTGGTGACGATGATGGTGATGATGATGGTGGTGATAATGATCGAGGTGGTGGTGAGGATGATGATGATGGCGATAATGATCGTTGCAATGATGGTGGTGGCGATGATAATTATGCTGATCATGATGATGGCGGTGATGATGACAATGATGGTGGTGGTGGTAGTGGTGATGATGATGGCGATGATGATTACGATGGTAGTGGTGATTGTAATGGTGATGGCGATCAAGACAACGATGATGGTGTAGAATATTTTTGTTTAGATGAAGGAAGGCACAAAAGCTGCTTTGGTCAATGCTACTCCCTGGGGACTAAGGAGTCTGACGATGGCCAATATCCAGTGACATGCAAAGGCCACATTAGTCTGACTAGCTGGCGACATTAATTAAAAGATTTACGTCACAAAAGCTGGCGTGGAAAATGCCTGGGCAAGCTTGGCACAAGACAGGAAGAACAAAGAGATCAAGAACCGTAATCATTGCTTGGCACATAGAAAGGCTGGCACTAACAGGAATTCTCTCCCACAAGTTAATCACGTGACAGCTCAACGTGTTGTACCTCTACAATTATTTATTTATTTTTAGCCCATTGTATGCGCAGCCCCGACTTGATCATGAGTTACCGAGCGCGCAAATAAAAACTTGATGACAACACGTACACTATCTAGCTGCTGTGTGGGCTAGAACACCGATTCATTTACTGGGCACGAAAGAAGACAGGAATGCACAAAGCAACATCTGAAACTTATTGTAAAATACGACTGTGGAAAAAAGGTAACGTAACCGCTGTAAATTTTGGGAACAGGGCGTCAGAATTCACAATTATAATACGTGATATACAAAATAAGAATAGCAAAATGTTACATCTTCTCAATATTCCTGTATGGTGCAGAAACATGGACATAAGACAAGAAAACAGAACAGAAAATGTGAGCATTTGAAAAGTGGATTTTTAGAAGAATAGGTAGAATTGGATGGAAAGAAAAGAAAACAAACGATGAAGTTTTAAAACAACTAAAAATGAAAAGAGAACTACTAAATACAATTAGAACAAGACAAATACAATTTTTGGGGCATGTAAAAGACAGAATAGCCTACTAAAAGTAACATTGGAAGGGAAAATGCAAGGTAAAAGAGGCAAAGGCAGACCAAGACTAACATGGACGAGTAACATCAAAAGATTGGCAAGTCAATCTATGACAATCTCCACCATCAAAACATTGGACAGAGTGGAATGGCGATCCATGGTAGCCAACTTTCGATGCGGAGACGGTACTCAATATGATGATGATGATGATGATGATGATGATGATGTACAAAATACACATTCCCAACACTATATACCAGTATTGATAGGCACAAAAATCACTCTTACTTAGCGTTGCCGTGTATATGTTTTACCGTCAGCAAGACCTACAATTAAATATCACAGTTGAGGGAATACATCTGGAGACAGTCCAGAGTTACAACTACCTGGGACATACTATAACCAATGATGGAAAATGCAAAACTGAAATAAACAAAAGAATAGGTATGGCAAAAAGTAATTTTAATGCCATGAAAAATATACTAACAACAAAACAAATATCAGCAGGGCTGAAACTGAGAATGGCAAAATGTTACATCTTCTCAACATTCCTGTATGGTGCAGAAACATGGACATTAGACAAGAAAACAGAACAGAAAATTGAAGCTTTTGAAATGTGGATTTATAGAAGAATAAGTAGAATTGGATGGAAACAAAAGACAACAAACGATAAAGTTTTAAAACAACTGAAAATAAAAAGAGAACTACTAAATACAATCAAGACAAGACAAATGAAATTTTTGGGGCATGTTAAAAGACACAACAGCCTACTAAAAGTAATATTAGAAGGAAAAATACAAGGTAAAAGAGGCAGACCAAGACTAACATGGACGAGTAACATCAAAAGTTGGACAAGTCAATCTATGACAGCCTGCACCATCAAAGCAAGAAACAGAGTAGAATGGCGATCCATGGTAGCCAACCTTCGTTGCGTAGAAGGCACACGATGATGATGATGTCAGATTTACGTTGTTTTAAAAATTACATTTTACGACTTACGTCTTCATTTTTTGGATAATAAAATTACATGTAAATAATGTAAAATTGTCAATGCTCTGTTCATACTTTACAAAATTAGAAAATATATTGTGTGTGTGTTGTATTATGATAATGCCATTTTAAAAAAATAGCTTTCAGTAGGATCTGGTAGCGGGTATCCCCAGTGTATTATTAATGTGGTAGTAGTGGAATTAAATGTAATAAGTAGCAGTACTAGTAAATTATATATTACGCGTAGTTCCAGGACATTAGCATAACGTAACATAAATGGTTTACGATAAGTGTTAATATTAATTTTTCTAACCAAAAAAAAAACAAAAAAAAACAGGAAATCTTCATTTTTCCCCCGACAAAAACATAAAAAATTTACATTTTTACCTGAAAAAAACAGACATTTTTTTTTCTTTTTTTTTCCTGACAAAAACATGACCTACCTACTACTACTGAACATGAAAAAGAAATAATGACATAATTAGTAAGTGCAATGTGGCAATATAAACTGGAAGAGAATTCACCATTACAGGAGTGTATAAACATCTTAAGGCAAGTTTACAATAGACATCTTAAACTAAGATCCCAGTCAAAGACGTAGACGTCAACATAATAATTTAAAATGAAAAAAAAATGTAAATTTACGAATGAAACTAATCATTAAATAAATAAAGAAGAGCTAAAAATATGAGATATTTCCGTAGAAAGCAAGCGGGACGTATACATACGTATATTATTAGACACAGCTTATTTCTGACAGGTGAAGATTTATATATGGCGCATTTGCAATCACTGCTCAGAAAAACCTGGCCCAAACGAACTCATGTATGCGTCATTGACATGACAGTTAAGCCTGCTACAGTTGTGACTCCATGTTCCCTGGTTATCTGTAAAGGGGTGCAGCGACTTCAAATAGATTGTTTAATCTATCGGCGGTAATGTAAAGTTGCAACAATATAATAATAATACAATGCAGCAAATTCGCTGGCCACGCAACTATCGTCGGTCGCTTATATTTGGATGTTAATTGTGGTCTAATATAAGAGAGCCTGGAACTTAGTCTGTGCTTGAGTGGATTGTGCATCGTCAAGGGGTAGGCAATGCCCCAAGACAAGACAACGGTTACAAATTATAATCACTAGACATTTGGAACATGCTTAGTTTTACTTGAAATTAATTTGGTGAGAGTTTGAAATGTGTGAAGAAAGAAAGGAAGGAAGGAAGGAAGGAAGGAAGGAAGGAGGGAAGGAAGGAAGGAAGGAAGGAAGGAAGGAAGGAAGGAGGGAGGGAGGGAGGGAGGGAGGGAGGGAGGGAAGGAAGGAAGGAAGGAAGGAAGGAAGGAAGGAAGGAAGGAAGGAAGGAAGGAAGGAAGGAAGGAAGGAAGGAAGGAAGGAAGGAAGGAAGGAAGGAAGGAAGGAAGGAAGGAAGGAAGGAAGGAAGGAAGGAAGGAAGGAAGGAAGGAAGGAAGGATTTATTCTGAGCGAAAACGATTTCTTCCAAAAAAAATTACTTGTATACATAATATATAAAAGATAAACACCATTAAAAAATTGTTTAAAAGCCGCCATAAAAACACAATGACCACATACTCAAACTATATAGTTGCCTTTTGGGGTGAAATCTGAAATGTTATAGCGAGAAGAAAGCTAGTTTGTCGGTAAATGAAGTACTCAAATGTAACATGATGAACTCACAACACTCTATGGAACCATGGATGAGTACGGTCAGCGGTTCATAGGTGACACAATGGTAGCTTGAGCAGTGAATCAAACTAGACCAAGATGCGAATATTAACCATTTCACATCCCTGCTCTGGGTTTGGAAACAGAGTTAACCAGTTTGGCCCAGCGAGAGGTGGTCGAAGAAAGGTGGGCAGCTCGGTACCTAATACTGCCATTCAGAAGTCGGATATGTTGGGCTAAAATGCATTTACGTTCTTTAGATGGCAAGCGATGAAGAGGAGTCTTGAGGAGACCAGTAGAAAAAAGCTACGAATAATTTCCGCAGTAGAATACATAAGGAAACAACGGAAAAAGATAAAGTTTGGCCACATGATAAGACAGAAAGACCAAAACACAACAAGCCATTGATAAATGTTCGGAGACCACCAGACTAAGGGCCGACCACGAACAAGATGGATTGATGGACTATTATAAACAATAGGAAACATAACAGTAGGAGAATCCAATAAAGGAGCACAAGGCCGCAAATTATATCTCTTCTCGAAGCAAATGAGGTAAGAAGGAAGAAGAGGAATGGTGAAAAGAAATAGTCTTTGGCTATCGTTAAAAAAAAACAGTTTTTATATGTGGAGGCAGACAGCGCTTTTATATGTGGAGGCAGACAGCGCTTTTATATGTGGAGGCAGACAGCGCTTTTATATGTGGAGGCAGACAGCGCTTTTATATGTGGAGGCAGACAGCGCTTTTATATGTGGAGGCAGACAGCGCTTGTATATGTGGAGGCAGACAGCGCTTTTATATGTGGAGGCAGACAGCGCTTTTATAAGTGGAGGCAGACAGCGCTTTTATATGTGGAGGCAGACAGCGCTTTTATATGTGGAGGCAGACAGCGCTTTTATATGTGGAGGCAGACAGCGCTTTTATATGTTGAGGTAGACAACTGTTTTAATGCCTTCTCCAACTCTGCGAGTAAGGTGCTCACACTCTTATCAGCTGCATCAACTGCATTTCAATTTGGGGTTTCCTTGCTTATTGGCGAGACACGACCCGTTCAACCTCAGACTGGGGCTTCCAGGTTTTGTTGTACCGTAATTGCCATTGAAATGATCGTGGATATTATTTCCTTTACTTCTCTCCGGATTTACATATCTGTCTTTATCGTATCGACCGAACACCCGACACTTATCACTAAACCAGCGCGCCAACCACAACGCACAGTGTTGCTGTATGACAGCCAATCACACCAACTCTCTGAAAAGGCGGGGAAAAGGGGTGAGGAGTTAGACCTAGGAGACGATGGATTCGTGAATTTAAAAAAAGAAAAGGTTTATGAAGAGGACCATGCGTCAGACACTAAAGAGCACACTCCATTTTCACTTGACGTTGAAGGGTAATGGAGGGGTGAAGGACGGTAAGGGAAGTAAAACAGGATAGCAATTACTGACGGCAGACAAACAATCCAAGAAATCTATTTTAGTAAAACAGGATAGCAATTACTGACGGCAGACAAACAATCCAAGAAATCTATTTTAGTAAAACAGGATAGCAATTACTGACGGCAGACAAACAATCCAAGAAATCTATTTTAGTAAAACAGGATAGCAATTACTGACGGCAGACAAACAATCCAAGAAATCTATTTTAGTAAAACAGGATAGCAATTACTGACGGCAGACAAACAATCCAAGAAATCTATTTTAGTAAAACAGGATAGCAATTACTGACGGCAGACAAACAATCCAAGAAATCTATTTTAGTAAAACAGGATAGCAATTACTGACGGCAGACAAACAATCCAAGAAATCTATTTTAGTAAAACAGGATAGCAATTACTGACGGCAGACAAACAATCCAAGAAATCTATTTTAGTAAAACAGGATAGCAATTACTGACGGCAGACAAACAATCCAAGAAATCTATTTTAGTAAAACAGGATAGCAATTACTGACGGCAGACAAACAGTCCAAGAAATCTATTTTAGTAAAACAGGATAGCAATTACTGACGGCAGACAAACAGTCCAAGAAATCTATTTTAGTAAAACAGGATAGCAATTACTGACGGCAGACAAACAATCCAAGAAATCTATTTTAGTAAAACAGGATAGCAATTACTGACGGCAGACAAACAATCCAAGAAATCTATTTTAGTAAAACAGGATAGCAATTACTGACGGCAGACAAACAATCCAAGAAATCTATTTTAGTAAAGCAGGATAGCAATTACTGACGGCAGACAAACAATCCAAGAAATCTATTTTAGTAAAACAGGATAGCAATTACTGACGGCAGACAAACAATCCAAGAAATCTATTTTAGTAAAACAGGATCGGTTTCCTTTTAGAATCGTTCAACGATCTTGGAAAGTTATTAAATGACAAGAATAGATTCTTAATCAAGATTATAAATTATAAAACTAACAGATAGCAAAAAGAAAAGCTGAAGAAAATACTATCAGGTTATGCCAAAAGATTGAATAAAGGACAAAAAATATGTGCCAAGTGCAGTCGCACTGTAGTTGGTTGGTTGGTTGCGTTCGCCCGATGAGTAAAGTATTCTAGAGTATCGTGGTAGACTATAATATTCCTCTTCATCATCCGCCCTTACAAGGACGTAATAGACGTGTCTGCGTTGTGTTGTGGTTTGCAGTATAACTGTTATATTTGCGCCTTTCGGCCCAACACTGTAGTGAAAATGACATGTTTTAAAAAAAAATTATACCCCCCACTCCTCTAAACTGTGTAAAAAAAAATAGTGACCCCTACCGGAGACCAGACTGCAAACCACGTGACTGGAAAAAAAACTGTTCAATGACGTGATCAACAAACTCAAATAACAGCTGATCTAATGTATTGGGAATACGCATGTGAAGAACGATAAGGAACAAATAAAGATCAATGACATAAACAGAAGAATTCACTGAATCGGGTTATAACAAGATGTAAAAATTACAGTAACAATTCTTCTTCTTTCCTTCCTCATTTGCCTTTCAGCGTCGAGGAAAGATATAATTTGCGTTTTTTTTTGCTCTTCTGTTGGTCTCTGCTGCTGGTATGTTTCCTAGTGTTTGTAATATTCCGTCAATCCATCTTTTTCGTGGTCGACCTTGGGTCTGGTGTTATCGCAACGTTTATTGAAGGCTCGTTGTGTTGTGCTTTGATCTTTCCGCCATGTCATGTGGCCAAACCATTTTATCTGTTGTTTCTTTATATATTCTATTCCTAACTTTTTTCTCAGCTCTTCATTTCTGATCTTATCTCTCAGGCTGTTTCCTGTCATTCGTCTAACACATTTCTTCTCAGTAGAGGTTATTTTTCTTCTTGTTCTTGCATGTCCAGGACTGGCATTGCTAGCACAACCTTGGAATGAAGATTATATTGTCGAGTGCTCGTTTTGCCGCTAGGGTGATTTCCTTGTTGGACAATAGTAAAAAGGTAACATTAATGTAATTAAATGTTCAAATGTTGGTCAAACAGAATGGGTAATCAAATATTTGCCTAGGAGGCGGAATCAAAGAGACAGTCAAAATGGCAGGATAGATGGTGAGCTAAGAAGGGTCCCAGGTGTAATCATGTGAGCTGAAAGTTGGCAGTGAAGATTGCGGCGCACCGGAGAGAGGCACGATTATAAAAGATCGCGCAGGGTCGCTTAAAAGCTGGATGCAACGTGGACAAATACGCATCTTCTTCTTCTTCTTCTACTTTTAGCTCCCAGTGGAGCATAGGTCTTCAACAAACACTTTCCAAGTCGTTCTGTTTTTTGCAATTCTTTTAAGATCAATTCATGTCTTCCCCATCCTCTTCATCTCTGCTTCTATCTGTCTTCTCCAAGAATTCCTTGGTCTTCCTCTTTGTCTTTTCCCCTGGGGATTCCAAAAAAGGGCCTGTTGTGTAATACTCTCAGTTGGCTTCCGTAGTGTGTGTCCTATCCAACGCCATCGTCTTCGCTGTATCTCTTTATCCACTGGTACTTGACCGGTACTTTTCCATGATTCTACGTTAGTGACTTTGTCCTCCCATTTCCATCCCTTTATTCTGCGTAAGCATCCATTAATGAAAGTATGTACCTTCGTGATTGTCATTTTTTTGTTCTCCATGTTTCACAGCCATATAATAGGACCGACTTAACATTTGAATTGAAAATTTTTATTTTGTATTTAACCTAATTTCTTTGGATTTCCATATGTTTCCCAGTGCAATGAAAGCTCCTTTTGCTTTTGATATCCTTATTTTGGTATCATTTTCTGTTTCTCCCTCTTTATCTATATTACTGCCCAGATATATGTAAGATTGTACGTCTAGTAGAGGTATTTCTCCTAGTTTTATTTGGTTACTGCCAACTGCATTAATTCTCATAATGTTGGTCTTATCTCTATTAATCTTTAGTCCTAGCTGTTGTGATCTCTCATCAAGTATGCTCATTTTATCCTGCATCTGTTGATGGCTGTGTGATAGGAGAGCTATGTCATCAGCAAAGTCTAAATCATCAAGTTGTTTGGTTAGTGACCACTGGATCCCATTTCTGTTGTTTTGAGTTATTTTCATAATCCAATCTATAGCCAGTAGAAAGAGAAATGGGGACAGAAGGCATCCTTTCCTTACTCCTGTTCTTATTTCAAATGCTTCTGTAAGCTGTTCTTCATGCACCACACTACATTTTGTTCCTTCATACATTGTTTTTATCAGGTTAATAAACTTTATGGGGATTCCGTAATGACTCAGCAACTTCCAAAGCATTCTTCTGTTTAAACTATCAAATGCCTTTTCGTAATCTATGAATCCAATATAAAGTGGGGATTTTAGTTCTAAACTTTGTTCAACTATTATACGTAGAGTAGTTATTTGATCAGCACATGATCTGTTCTTCCTAAAACCTGCTTGTTCATCTCTCAAGTGTTTCTCTATAGCCTCCTTTAGTCTCTCCAGAATGATTCTGCCTAATATTTTTCCTGGCACTGATAGTAGCATAATACCCCTATAATTTGTGCATTTCTGTAAACTCCCTTTCTTTGGTAGTTTGATCATATAACCTTCTCTCCAGTTTTTAGGTATTTCTTCCCTCTCCCAAATGTTATCCAATAGATCATGTATCGAGGGTTGCCTACCATGAAGCTCCATTCCACTCTGTCTCTTGCTTTCATGGTGCAGGTTGTCATAGAGTGACTTGTCCATCTTTTGATGTTACTCGTCTACGTTAGTCTTGGTCTGCCTCTGCCTCTTTTACCTTGTATTTTCTCGTTCAAGATTACTTTTAGTAGGCTGTTGTGCCTTTTAACATGCCTCAAAAATCTCATTTGTCTTGTTCGAGTTGTATTAAGTAGTTCTCTTTTCAATATAGGAGCTTTAAGACTTCGTCGTTTGTTTTATTTTCTTTCCATCCAATTCTACCTATTCTTCTATATATCCACATTTCAAATGCTTACATTTCTTTTTTTTTCTTGTCTAATGTTCTGCACCATACTGAAATGTTGAGAAGATGTAACATTTTGCTATTCTTCGTTTTAGCCCTGATGTTATTTGTTATGATGTTAGTATATTTTTCATGGCATTAAAATTACATTCTGCCATTCCTATTCTTTTGTTTATTTCAATTGTACATTTTCCATCACTGGTTATAGTATGTCCAAGGTAGTTGTAGCTTTGAACTGTCTCCAGGTCTATTCCTCCAATTTTGATATCCACTTGTAGGTTTTGAATATTTTCGTTGTTTATGATAATAATTTTAACCTTTATTATATTGATTTTTAATCCATATGTTTTGCTTGTCATGTTTATTTCATTAAGTAATTGTTGTAGATCTTTAGGATTTTCTGCTAGTAGTACAGTATCATCAGCATATCTTAGGTTATTGATTATCTTTCCATTAATTTGTAGACCTGGCATCTCTGTGATGTTTTTAAAGATTTGCTCAGTGTATAGATTGAACAAGCTTGGTGATAGGATGCATCTCTGTCTTACTCCTCTTTTTATATCAACATCATCATCAAGTACCGGGTCTGCTGGCGTAGGTGATCATGTCTCTCCACAACTTTCGATCACGTCAGTTCTTTATCATTTCTGTTGTTAACTTTCTCCCAAGCCATTCTCTTAAGCTGTCTGGTATCTTTCCTCTTTGCTTCCCTCGACCTCTTCATCCCTCAATTTTCCCAGTTGTTACAATATATTCCAGCTGTTCCCTTCTCATTACATGGCCAAAAAATGATAATTGTTTCTTCCTAATATTGGAAATTAGCTCTCTTTTTGCTTTGACCTTTTTCAGAACATTTTCATTACCCTTCTTAGCTGTCCATTGTATTCTCAACATTCTTCTGTAAAACCACATCTCTACAGACTCCAGTGATTTTCTTGTCTGTTGTCCTATTGTCCATGATTCTCATCCATATGTTAACTATCATGTTGTAAAATAAAATATACATTTAGCGACAAAAAGTAAAATTAAAGGACATTTTAAAACAAGAACCTTGTGCGTGGAAGAGAAAATCAAATTCAGTCAAGTACACAAACTTGAAGGGAAAGAAAGCAGTGAGGGAGAAACAAAATAATCAATGATGGTCCCCGGAATCTGTTGTCGTGCCCAGTGACTGCCAGTTAGTCCTGTAGTCCGTGGGGGTCGACTAGTGATGTGTGTGCTCTGAGATAAACGCACGTAATGGACAAAGCCTCGTCGGTCATTTTTTAACATTAAGCTGGGCCTGTCAAGGTTATGCCAGGCCGATGTCGGGATTCCCATTCCGGGTTCATGGATGGGTCGCTGCCCCCTGTCTTTGATGGCACCAATTCTCCGAAGTCTCTGCGCGTGCTAGTCGGCAATTGTGGAAGTCGGCGTCCGGTTGCAGTGACGTCCCGGGTAGAATTGAGGGACGGCTGGGAGACAAAGTGGGTCACGTGACACACTTGTGATCATCCCACCATCATGGTCGGTTGAAGTCAACGCCTGAAGTGGAAGGGCCAGTGTTTTTGTTTACAAGGCACATGTTTGTATTTTTTTGTTTAAATAATTTTGTATCATTTCTTTCTGCACCCTTTCTCGCCTTTTCTCTTATGTGACTTTTTAAAAACTCTTTCTCATACTTTGTCTTAACTCTCTCATTCACATTCATGTGTACGCCTTTCAAACACATCTCATTCATGTGTACACCTTTCAAACACATCTCATTCATGTGTACACCTTTCAAACACATCTCATTCATGTGTACACCTTTCAAACACATCTCATTCATGTGTACACCTTTCAAACACATCTCATTCATGTGTACACCTTTCAAACACATCTCATTCATGTGTACACCTTTCAAACACATCTCATTCATGTGTACACCTTTCAAACACATCTCATTCATGTGTACACCTTTCAAACACATCTCATTCATGTGTACACCTTTCAAACACATCTCATCCTGTTTCATTTGTTCTTTCACCCATACATTCACATTTAAATTTTCTCCCCCCTCTCCTCCTCTCCTCTCTCACACACACACACACACACACACACACACACACACACACACACACACACACACACACACACACACACGTTTAAACGCTTCCTCTCTCCATCTTTCTATACACACAATGGTTTTTTTTTCCCCCACAATATTTCCCACATTATCTTTGAAAGCTCTCTCAAATTATTTCACTCATTCAATCTTACTCGACACACACAAGCAGTCACTTTTAAACTCTCTCTGTCTCTCTCTCACGCTCACTCTCTTCTTCTCTCTCTCTCTCTCTCTCTCTCTCTCTCTCTCTCTCTTGAGAGCTGGGTGGTTTAGTGGTAAGACACTGACCTCTGGCCAACATCTCGGCTTCTATCCTACAACCGGTGATGAAAATAAAAACTGAAAGAAAGAAGAAAGAAGAAGGAAGGAAAGGAAGGAAGGAAGGAAGGAAGGAAGGAAGGAAGGAAGGAAGGAAGGAAGGAAGGAAGGAAGGAAGGAAGGAAGGAAGGAAGGAAGAAGGAAGGAAGGAAGGAGATAGGAAAGAAACAAACCCGTGATTTCTTCATGACTCTACCCACTCCTTATCTCGGGCAGTGGGATATGATGTCTAACTCTCCCGGATAACTACATTAAAAAGCAGGTCTCTCCCACAATCAGCAAACATTAAAGGACCGTTGTCAGTTTAAAATCGAAAAAAGAGTAGGCAAAAAATGGTCGCTGCCGAGGCAAAAATTTAAGAGGAGAAAAGATCTACCCGAAACGTTAAAACTACCGATGAGAAAAATGAGAGTAACTCTGAAGTCTGAGAATATCTGCCTGTGTGGCGTGGGACACCTGGGCACATGGTTGCCGGTTAGAAAAACAGAAAAAAGTAACATTCACGCTCTCGGGACTTCGCTAGGGTATAAAGCTGGCGAAGACATGCAAACACACATGCTCTCACTCTTTCTACACAAACACACCTGTTTTTTTTTTCGTTTACCACACAATTATTCATTTATCCGACCTCTCAAATTCATTATCTATATCTCATCTTTCTTCTCTCTCTCTCTTCTTTATCTATCTATCTACTTACCTACCTACCTACCAACCCACCATCTACCAACCCACCCACCCACACAACCAACCCACACCAACACCCACCCACCACCCACCCACCCACCCACACCACCCACCCACCCATCCACCATCCACCATCCATCCACCCATCCCCCACCATCCCACATCCATCCATCCATCCATCCATCCATCCATCCCCATCATCCATCCATCCATCCATCCATCCATCCATCCATCCATCCATCCATCCATCCATCCATCCATCCATCCATCCATCATCCATCCCATCCATCCATCATCATCCATCCATCCATCCATCCATCCATCCATCCATCCATCATCTATCTATCTATCTATCTATCTATCTATCTATCTATCTATCTATCTATCTATCTATCTATCTATCTATCTATCTATCTATCTATCTATCTATCTATCTATCTATCTATCTATTACTCGCACCCGTTGCCTTCTGTCCTTTCCTCTTCCATAATATTGTGTTTAATGAGGTCTGTTCCTAATAGACATTGTCTATCAAAGTCCTGTTTGAAACTACATGTCAGTCATGCATCTACTATTTAAGCTGAACCACAGTCAACGATAGATTTACGAGGGGCCGCGGACAGAAAGTAAACCTGGAAAACCTTCCAACTCGTGATATTTTCACCTATAGGAGCTATAGACGGTATGACTTCACTCTACTAACAATCGTCTCTATTCACAAACCTGCAAAACGTCACGCCAGTTGGAATTTTTCAGGGAATTCCCTATCAGTCCACAGGCCTAAATATATCTATAGTTGGCTGTAGCTGAATCAAGCACACAAAGACACGCAGAATCTGACCAATCAAATTTACGGACAACACCAGCCAACACGATCTCACTTAATTACCCAATGTAAGACAACCGGATGTGTGTCACCTTCCATTTTATCTCACCCACTCACTATCACACACAAAAGCTCTCGAGAAAAACACGCGCGCACCCACACTCACGTTATTACACGTGTACACATACACACATTTATCGCCGTTGTGATATACCCAGCTATACACACACGCACAGCAATTGTAGAAACACCAGCTGCACAGACCCCATCCTACATGTAAATGTGTTGAAACAAGTCACTGTAGACTATAATATGTTATTGGTGGCAGAGATTGCATGGGTGTAGATGATGAAAGGCGATGTTTGTGTATGTGTGTTCGTGAACGTGTAATCTTTAAAGAGGTCTAAGACAAACACTGCGCGCGCGTGTGTGTATGGGTGTGTGTGTGTCTGTGTGTGTCTGTGTCTCTGTGTGTGTCTGTGGGTGTGGGGGTGTGTGTCTGTGTGTGTGGGGTCGTATGTGCTTAATTAAGACGCATATGTTTTTGAATAGATCTGACATATTGACTGTTGTGGTCGTATGTTTTCATGCACCTATGTATGTGTCCGTGTGTTGCCGGGGCCTCATTACGAGGGAAGTAAAGAATAGTGACACTGTGACCTTCCAGGCATGTCGTAAGAGGCGACTAAGGAGATTGATCGATGGCTTGACAAGCTGTCATTGTAAAAACTATTGTTATGGAAACCGAACCATAGATTTTAGAAGCAGTGATCTCTGCAATATGTGCCATTTTGGCTCGCAAGATTTCTGTTTTTGAGTTTGTGGTTCTGCCCTATGTGCCGTCTTCGGCTCGAAAGGACAATAGAGAGAGAGAGAGAGAGAGAGAGAGAGAGAGAGAGAGAGAGAGAGAAAGATGTATGTGTCTGGGTGGATTAGTACGTTGATGGATAGGGGGAAGAGCAACTCCCATAGACTACAACATAACAGTAAGTGAAGAGCCCCCGTCACGCCAAGTGGCGTATAGGAAATATGGTGCTAGTGACCATCAATGTCTGTGCTTCAGACATCCTAAAACACCTGTTATCGTTAGGAACATCATTTGTAAGAGTATATGTCGTACTTCTTTCTGTCTGGCAGCTTCTCATGAGAGTGCCCTCCTCGTCTCTGGCTACCATCAAATTCCCATGAAAATCGCCTCCTTGTCTCTGGGTATAATCAACTTCCCATGAAAGTTGCCTCATATCTGGCAACCATAAACTTTCCATGAAATTAGCCTCCTCACACGTGGCTACCAACGACTTCCCATGAAATTAGCCTCCTCATATCTGGCTACCAACAGCTTCTCATGGAAGTAGTCTCTCATCCATGGCTACCATCAGCTTCTCATGGAAGTAGCCTCTCATCCATGGCTACCATCAGCTTCTCATGGAAGTAGCCTCTCATCCATGGCTACCATCAGCTTCTCCTGCGTGTCTTTAACTGGTCGCCGAAAAGAAAATGGGAAATGATCATATGAAGGATTACAAAGGAAAACATTAAAACAACCCCAGAACGGGGCACACGAAAGGGAAGAAAGGAGAAAGGTAGTAAACAGCTGATCGTGTTGGCACCCCAAAAGCTCACAAAGTGATCAGGCTGAAGGCAAGTAAAGGCCGTAATTCTGTAGAGCACCTCTAATTATGAGAACGACATGAGGACATCCACTAAAACTCAAAGAACATAAGTAAAGAGCACTCTAATTATGAGAACGACATGAGGACATCCACTAAAACTCAACGAACCTAAAGTAAAGAGCACCTCTAATTATGAGAACGACATGAGGACATCCACTAAAACTCAAAGAACATAAGGTAAAGAGCACCTCTAATTATGAGAACGACATGAGGACATCCACTAAAACTCAAATAACATAAGGTAAAGAGCACCTCTATTATGAGAACGACATGAGGACATCCACTAAAACTCAAAGAACATAAGGTAAAGAGCACCTCTAATTATGAGAACGACATGAGGACATCCACTAAAACTCAACGAACCTAAAGTAAAGAGCACCTCTAATTATGAGAACGACATGAGGACATCCACTAAAACTCAAAGAACATAAGGTAAAGAGCACCTCTAATTATGAGAACGACATGAGGACATCCACTAAAACTCAAAGAACATAAGGTAAAGAGCACCTCTAATTATGAGAACGACATGAGGACATCCACTAAAACTCAACGAACCTAAAGTAAAGAGCACCTCTAATTATGAGAACGACATGAGGACATCCACTAAAACTCAACGAACCTAAAGTAAAGAGCACCTCTAATTATGAGAACGACATGAGGACATCCACTAAAACTCAACGAACCTAAAGTAAAGAGCACCTCTAATTATGAGAACGACATGAGGACATCCACTAAACTCAACGAACCTAAAGTAAAGAGCACCTCTAATTATGAGAACGACATGAGGACATCCACTAAACTCAACGAACATAAGGTAAAGAGCACCTCTAATTATGAGAACGACATGAGGACATCCACTAAAACTCAACGAACCTAAGGTAAAGACTGTCTACACACAATTATGAAAATAGTTGTTCTTTCTTCCATTTTCTTTCCTTCCTCATTTTTTTTCGTCGTCGTGGGGAGATATAATTTCCAATCTTTTGCTCTTCCGTTGAGTTCTGCTTTTATTTTTCTAGTCTTTTAGCTTCAAGAAACAATCTCTTTCGTGGTCGGCCATTGGGTCTGGTGTCTCTTAGCGTTTGTTGAAGGTTGGTTGTGTTGTGATCATTCTGTCTTATCACATGGCCGAACCATTTTATCTGTTACTTTATGTATTAGATGGCGGGTTATATACCTAGTCTTATTCTCAATTTTCATTTTTTAATCTTATCCCGCAGTCTGTTTCCTGTCTTGCGCCTAGCACACTTATTTTCAGCCGCAGTAATTTTTCTTTTTGTTCTTCAGTCTAGCGTCCAGGTCTGGCACTGATACCACAACAGTGAAATGAAGATTGTATTGCAGAGTGCCCGTTTTGCCTTTTGTGGAATTACCTTGTTGGCCAGTAGAGTGAATTCTGTCAGATGATTTGACTAATTTTGTTGCATCTTTGGTCTGTTTCTGCTACTTCTGAATCGCCGTTTGTCACCAGACTCCCTAAGCACATTCTTTCACTTCCCTTAAATGTCTGACGTCTATTGTTCGATGTTCTGTTTTTGTTTATTTGTGATGTTTACAACTTCTGCTTTTTTATTGTTGATTTTCATTTTGTTTCTGGTGCCCGTGTTGTTAAGTCTATATATTCTTATATTCTTAGTTATTCTATTTTACCATATACTAGTGTCTGCAACTAGAAACTCGTTAATCTCCCCTGTCTCTGATGTAGGTTGGCTAACTTACAAATGTAGTCCATGTAGATAATGAATAATAAGCGAGATAGACTATAAAAGCTACATGCATATTATGATTATATTGTAAAGACTATTTGTAAAGAGGCCAACACAAAAAGGGAGATCATAAAAAAAACATCAGAAAGAAACAATCAACATTTTTTGGTCACATCATGTGAAGAGGAAAGTTGGAGAACTTGGTTACAACTGGCAAAATAAAAGGAAAGAGAGATCGCGGACGACAAGGAGAGAAAATACTGGATAGCTTGGTGTTATGGGTTGGAAAACAGTCAACAACAGAACTAATACGATGCACTGTGGATAGAAGATTGTGGAAGGACATGATCGCTTACGCCAGCCGGTATGGCACATGATGATAATGTAAAGACTATAATAAAAGCACATATTATTACTGGGGATGGTGGGAGGAATCTCGCTTCCTAATCAGAAGGGTTCGAATTCGATCCCCAGAAGTGACGGAATTTTTTTTTTTTTTTGGATCGACAAAGCTCGAAGGTTCACCAGCCTCTAAAAATGGGTACCAGAGATTTTTCTGGGATGTAAGGCGATATGGCGTGATACCGACCACATCACACAAAAATTTGCCGTGGTCATAGAAAATATGATCACTAGCACTATATTCGGGAGCCACGATAGTTCAGCGGTTAGTGAACTTGACTATAAAGGACGAGAGGTAGGGTTCGATCCCAACCGACGGCTTCCGGGTTCACCCAGCCTTTAATGGGTACCGGATTTTTTTTTCTGGGAAAGTAAAGCAGCACGGGCGTAATACAGCCCACACTACCCAAAAAAAAGCATGTGTCGAAGGTCTTCAAAATGTATGGTCACTAACACCATATTCCCTATACGCAACTTTGCGTGACGGGGGCACTTTACTTTTCACTTTTACTAACACCATATTCCCCATACGCCTAGCAAGGCTGGGGAGGGAACCTTTACTTAATGGGGGGGGACTCCGAGCGAGATAAATGACAATCACAACAGCAAATGTGTTTTTTAAACAGAGCTCTGAACAATCAATGACAAAGTTCATAAACAGTATAATTTATGATTTGAACCCATATCTTTCGATACAGCGCCTTGCCACTAGCAAGAACTTGCCTAAATTAACACGCTTAGTTTAGTTTAGTTTCCAGCCTCTAAAAATGGGTACCGGAGATTTTTCTGGGAAGTAAAGGCGACCTGGCGTGATACCGATCACATCACCCAAAAATGTGCCGCGGTCATGGAAATATATGGTCACTAACACCATATTCCCCATACGCCTAGTTAGGCGTGGAGGGGGACCTTTACTTTACTTTTAGTTTAGTTTAGTTTAGTTTAGTTTAGTTTAGTTTAGTTTAGTTTAGTTTAGTTTAGTTTAGTTTAGTTTAGTTTAGTTTAGTTTAGTTTAGTTTAATCGACGAATCATTTTCACTGCACATTCGAACATGTCGATAAGTGCCCAGATCTCCTCCACAATATGTCCCTCAGTATGTGGAGACTGATTACTCCAGTTCTGTGTTGATTTGTTATTCTTCCGTGTCTTCCGGCATAACGCCCCTTTCCGGCGTCTCCAGTTTTGACCTGATGTTGAGACAGTCTGGACGTGCTTGTAGATTCATGATCATTGACAGAATCGTCAGCTCGTCCTACCTCACACATTTAACTCAGTAGTAGAAATGTCCAGTCAGATCCAATGATAAGCAATGTTCCATCAGATTAAACTCACCAATAAGAAATGCCCAGTCAGATTAAACTCGGCAATAAGAAATGTCCAGTCAGATTAAACTCACTGATAAGAAATGTACAATCAGATTAAACTCACTGATAAGAAATGTCAAATCAAATTAAACTCACTGATAAGAAAAGTCAAATCAAATTAAACTCACTGATAAGAAATGTCAAATCAAATTAAACTCACTGATAAGAAATACAAATCAGATTAAACTTACTGATAAGAAATACAAATCAGATTAAACTCGCTAATAAGAAATGTCCAATCAGATTAAACTTACTGATAAGAAATACAAAGTCAGATTAAACTTACTGATAAGAAATACAAATCAGATTAAACTTACTGATAAGAAATGTCCAATCAGATTAAACTTACTGATAAGAAATACAAATCAGATTAAACTTACTGATAAGAAATGTCCAATCAGATTAAACTTACTGATAAGAAAATACAAATCAGATTAAACTCACTGATAAGAAATGTCCAATCATATTAAACTCACGGATATGTCGAAATCAGATTTAATTCAATGACTGATATGTTGAATCAGATTTAATTCAGTGGTAGAAATGTCCAGCCAGATTTAAGTCACTTATAAGAAATGTCCAATCTGATATAACTCAGAGGCAGAAATGCCCAGTCCGATTTAACTCACTTATAAGAAATGTTTAAAAAAAAAAAAGAAGAAGAAGCGTAATGAAAACGTCCTGAAAGGGGTCAAACCAAAGAAAGAGCTAATTTCCAAAATTAGGAAAAAGAATCATTTTTGGTCATGTAATGAGAAGGGAATAGCTGGAATATCCGTGACAAATGGGAAAATGGAGTGACGAAGAGATAGAAGGAAGCAAAGAGAAAAAAATACCTGACAGTTTAAGAAAATGGCTTGGCAGAAGGTCAACAACAGAAATGATAAATAACTGTCGAGATCGAAATTTATGGAGAGACATGATCACCTACGCCAGCAGGCATGGTGATGATCGATGATGATGATGATGATGATGATGATGAAGAAATGACCAACCAGATGCAACTCGCTATCATCCACCTGTCCTTGTTGAGACTCCAACGACAGCTATTCTGAAGCTTTCTCTGGCTCTGGGCGAGATGCCCAGCTCATACAGCAGTCATTCCCAGCTCATTCGTGATATCTTGCAGCCATGTTCTTCTAGGTCTTCCTCTCTCTTGTTTACCTGGAACTATGCCCTCCAATTTATATCCCCTCCAGGCCATTATATTTCACCAAAATATGTTGCTTTATATCAACCAGTTTTATAGGAGTTTTCAGTTAAAATAAAATAGATACGTTTCTTCTTTTCCCCGTCCATTGTAATCTGAGTAATCTCCTGCAGCAACTTGTATTCAAATGCAATGATATATTTCTCAACAGACATATTGATTCTACACGCTTCACAGATTTGTTGTTATAGACAAAAATACGGCTATTAAAAACCAAAATTGTGTCGCTATATCAGATCTTTGCCATATGTCGTGCAGTTTCTTTAATTTATTTACAGATATATTCAGCCTTCTTTGATCTCGAGTCGTGTTATCAATGAGCCAAGATATTCAAAACCGTTTACTCTTTCCGATGTTTCCATTAATACATACATGAGCGTTTATATCCGTCTTATCTATTTTAAAGATTTTTGCTTTTGTTGCATTGATAATGAGAATATGTTCCACAACTACGCTCAACGGATGTTACCAATATCAAAATACCAATTTGTGAACGGATAAAAGTGATATATCATCAGCGTTATTGCATTTCTTGTACTGCTTAACCTCAAATTGCAACAGCATCACATGATTGTCCACTATTCACTCTAATATTCCTCCTTATATTTTCTGCACAAATGTTGAATAGATATAGTAATAAGCAAGGTCGACCCCTGTCTAACTCCTTCAGACGTAATTTAGTGACTAGAAACTGCCAATCAGATTTCAGTGATAAGAAACGTCCATCAATGATAATTCAGTAACTAGACAAAGCCAGTCGAATTAACTCAGTGACTGGAAATGTGGAATCACATTTAACTCAGCGACTATACAAGGCTAATCAAGTTTAATTTAGTGATTAGAAATGTCCAATCAAAATTAACTCAGTGACTAGAAATGCGGAATCACGTTTAACTCAGCGACTATACACGGCTAATCAAGTTTAATTTAGTGATTAGAAATGTCCAATCAAAATTAACTCAGTGACTAGAAACGTTCAACTAAAGATTATTCAATGAGTACAAATGTCCAATCAGATTTCATTCAGTAATTTAGTTTCAGTACGGAAGGAATGTGCAACCAAATTTAACTCTGTAACTAGAAATGTCCAATCAGATTTAATTCAGTGACTAATCATGATCAATCAAAATAAACTCGGTGACTATATATGTCCTTCCAAATTTAATTCAGTGACTAATCATGATCAATCAAAATAAACTCGGTGACTATATATGTCCTTCCAAATTTAATTCAGTGACTAATCATGATCAATCAAAATAAACTCGGTGACTATATATGTCCATCCAAATTTAATTCAGTGACAGGTGAGGTGCTCACTACATCAGATGGATGTTCTTCATGAAATATTTTTTTTTAAATCTTCACTATAATCAGCTTCACAACACCTGTCTTACATATTATGTGGCTCATTCTTACACTGTATGCGTGCAGTTCTTATAGCTTTGACGTGTAGATTATATGTGAACATTCACTGGTAATTTGTTTAATCTATTCAAACATCACCTCACTTCACTAAATAGTAATGCCTCCCATCTATTCAAACATCACCTCACTTCACTAAATAGTAATGCATCCCAGCTATTCAAACATCACCTCACTTCACTAAATAGTGATGCCTCCCATCTATTCAAACATCACCTCACTTCACCAAATATTAATGCCTCCCATCTATTCAAACACCACCTCTCTTCACTAAATAGTGATGTCTCCCATCTATTCAAACACCACCTCTCTTCACCAAAAATTAATACCTCCCATCTATTCAAACATCACCTCCCTTCACTAAATATTAATACCTCCTATCTATTCAAACATCACCTCCCTTCACCAAATATTAATACCTTCCATCTATTCAAACATCACCTCACTTCACTAAATATTAATGCCTCCCATCTATTCAAACATCACCTCACATCACTAAATATTAATACCTCCCATCTATTCAAACATCACCTCACTTCACCAATTATCAATGCCTCCCAGCTATTCAAACATCACCTCACTTCACTAAATATTAATACCTCCCATCTATTCAAACATCACCTCACTTCATCAATTATCAATGCCTCCCATCTATTCAAACATCACCTCACTTCACCAATTATCAATGCCTCCCAGCTATTCAAACATCACCTCACTTCACTAAATATTATTACCTCCCATCTATTCAAACATCACCTCACTTCACCAATTATCAATGCCTCCCATCTATTCAAACATCACCTCACTTCACCAATTATAAATGCCTCCCATCTATTCAAACATCACCTCACTTCACCAAATATTAATACCTCCCATCTATTCAAACATCACCTCACTTCACCAATTATCAATACCTCCCATCTATTCAAACATCACCTCACTTCACCATTTATCAATGCCTCCCATCTATTCAAACATCACCTCACTTCACCAATTATCAATACCTCCCATCTATTCAAACATCACCTAACTTCACCAAATATTAATACCTCCCATCTATTCAAACATCACCTCACTTCACTAATTATCAATACCTCCCATCTATTCAAACATCACCTCACTGCACCAATTATCAATGCCTCCCATTCACATTTCTAATAAAAACGACTTGGCATTTTAAATACATATTTTCTATTATTATATTATGCTTTATAAACAATAAACCTGTTTTTCATATTTATTTAGCTGTTCCATTGCTGTCTTTTTTGTGTCTTCTAATTGTATATCTTCATATGTAGTTTATGGTAATGCTTATTCTTACATATTATTTCTTATCCTTTTTTTCCTAATTTTCTTCTATTACTTTCATTTTCTTTTCTTTTATCCTTGACTGTCAGACATAAATACATATGGACATACATACATATGTACACAAATGCATATGGACATAATACATATGTACATAAATACATATGTACATAAATACATATGGACATAAATACATATGTACATAAATACATATGGACATAAATACATATGGACATAAATACTACAGAGTTCACATAGAGCAGTGATGGTAACCAACGGCTATTGGAGTCTTTGCAAAAATTGTCATCGAAAGATATTAGAGAGGAATTTTTATTATTTCCATCATCATCATCATGTACCCTGCCGGTTGGCGTAGACGATCATGTCCCTCCACAATCTTCTATCTACAGTGCATCGTATCAGTTCTGTTGTTGACTGTTTTCCATGCCATGACACCAAGCTATCCAGTATTTTCTCTCTTTGTCGTCCACGATCTCTCTTTCCTTCTATTTTGCCAGTTGTAACCAAGTATTCCAATTTTCCTCTTCTCATGATGTGCCCGAAAAATGTTGATTGCTTCTTTCTGATGTTTTATTATTTCCAAGATGTTGAAATTGTTACTATTTTATTGTTAAATATAAAATTAGCCTTTGTTGTGTAACATTGTGATGTGTAATTAACAAGCCCCGAGTGGCAAGACCACAACAACGTGATGCAGGCAGAATCAGCTCTCTACTTATTGTCCGGTGTAGTAGTAAGTTGTGGCTATTACTAATGGAAAGGGAGTGCAGGGGTGGACTTTCATAAATCATTGACATATACATCTAGACGTGATATGTATGTGGACCTGTATCAATGATACAACGATGCACAAATTCACATCTTGTAAAGTAATATGTATGTGGTACTGTATCAGTGATACAAACATGCATATATTCACATCTTGTAAAGTAATATGTATGTGAACCTGTATCAATGATACAAACATATATATATATATATATATATATATTCACATCTAGTAAAGTAATATGTATGTAGTCCTGTATCAGTGATACATAAATGCACAGATTCATATCTGGAGAAGTGATATGTATGTGGCCCTATATCAGTGATACAAACATACAGAGGTTCATATTTGGAGAAGTGATACGTATGTGGGCTGTATTAGTGATACAAACATGCACAAATTCACGTCTAGTAAAGTCATATGTATGTGGTCCTGTATCAATGATACAAACATGCACACATTCACATTTGGGAGAGTGATATGTATGTGGTCCTGTATTAGTGATGCATACATGCACAGATTCATATATGGAAAAGTAATAATATCCATATATATATATATATATATATATATATATATAAATATATATATATATATATATATATATATATATATATATATATATTATAAATGATATACTAGAAAAGGTTGGTATAGAACCAGTCCTAAGCTAGATATAAAAACAACAAATCCACTGGTTTGCCGATCTAGGGAGATTCCATACACAGTATATATTACAAGAGGAGAAGGGAGAAGAGCAAGTGGCAGACCTAGAGTAAGATGGACAGACAAAGCCAAAGAAACGCTACAACAACATCGATTGCCAATGATTAAAGCCGCCAAAAGGGAGAGAACCAGAACTTTGCATCTCCTTCGATACCCAAATGGGTTCAAGGGAGAGAACCAGAACTTTGCATCTCCTTCGATACCCAAATGGGTTCAAGGGAGAGAACCAGAACTTTGCATCTCCTTCGATACCCAAATGGGCACAAGGGCGAGAACCAGAACTTTGCATCTCCTTCGATACCCAAATGGGTTCAAGGGAGAGAACCAGAACTTTGCATCTCCTTCGATACCCAAATGGGTTCAAGGGAGACAACCAGAACTTTGCATCTCCTTCGATAACCAAATGGGTTCAAGGGAGAGAACCAGAACTTTGCATCTCCTTCGATACCCAAATGGGTTCAAGGGAGAGAACCAGAACTTTGCATCTCCTTCGATACCCAAATGGGTTCAAGGGAGAGAACCAGAACTTTGCATCTCCTTCGATACCCAAATGGGCACAAGGGCGAGAACCAGAACTTTGCATCTCCTTCGATACCCAAATGGGCACAAGAGCGAGTGATGAAAGAATATATTTGTGTTCCTATATCACATTGACACAAACAATCGCAGATTAACACCTGATGAGGTAAAATGTATACGATCTTATGTAAGCAACAACAATTTACACATAATGACATGCAACACAATAATCTAATTGTGATTCAGTATAAGATTGCAAACATACACCATACACGGTCTCACGTCGATGGTCTCTTATGTGACTCTCTGTGAGAGACCAAATCATCCACTAATTTCTCTTAAACCAAAACAAAGTATACCTATTCTTTTTTATATTCTTCAAATAGGGTATAATTATTTATACAATTCTAATTAAAATAAAAAGCAAAAATAAAGGGCTCAGCCTTAACAGCAAAAAGATAGAAGAAATGGTAACATCAAAGAAAAAGACATCACCTCAGTGCAAAATAAAGACAAGTGGAACAAAATTAAAACAGGTAAATGAATTTAAATATTTGGGAACTTTGTTAACCTCAGACGGAAGATGTACAAACGAGGTGAGATGCAGAATGGCTCAGGCAAAAGCAGCTTTCCAAAAAAATGAGGAAGATACTATGCAATCAATTTTTGACAATAGAAACAAGAAAAAGAGTTCTTAAATGTTATGTGGAGCAAGTCTTAACATATGGATGTGAATCATGGACAATAGGGACAACAGACAAGAAAATCACTGGAGTCTGTAGAAATATGGTTTTACAGAAGAATGTTGAGAATACCATGGATAAGAAGAGTAAAGAAAATGTTCTGAAAGAGGTCAAAGCAAAAAGAAAAGAGAGCTAATTTCCAATATTAGGAAGAAACAATCATCATTTTTGGCCATGTAATGAGAAGAAAACAACTGGAATATATTATAACAACTGGGAAAATTGAGGGACGAAGAGATAAAGGAAGTAAAGAGAAAAAAATACCACACAGCTTAAGAGAATGGCTTGGCAGAAGGTCAACAACAGAAATGATAAATAACTGTCGAGATCGAAAGTTGTGGAGAGACATAATCACCTACGCCAGCAGGCCCGGCACTCGATGATGATGAATTTAAATAAATAAGTAATACTATAAAAATACTTTAAATTTCTTTCCTACATTTGGTTTGTTTTGTATCATTTGCTTTTTTCAATTACCCAATATAAAATGCAAGTCTGCTTCCTCGGTGACCGTCTAGAGAAGGATGCATTGACATAAGGATTCAACATTACAAGAATCTTCAAGAGCTGCTCACAAGAGTCACATCTCTCCCAAGCACACGTCTGGCGGGTGTAAACACAACATTATGAACAAGATGTGAAGTTGGCGATGTAAACACAACATTATGAACAAGATGTGAAGTGGAGATGTAAACAAACATTATGAACAAGATGTGAAGTTGGCGGTGTAAACACAACATTATGAACAAGATGTGAAGTTGGAGATGTAAACACAACATTATGAACAAGATGTGAAGTTGGCGATGTAAACACAACATTATGAACAAGATGTGAAGTTGGAGATGTAAACACAACATATGAACAAGATGTGAAGTTGGCGGTGTAAACACAACATTATGAACAAGAGTGAAGTTGGAGATGTAAACACAACATTATGAACAAGATGTGAAGTTGGCGGTGTAAACACAACATTATGAACAAGATGTGAAGTTGGCGGTGTAAACACAACATTATGAACAAGATGTGAAGTTGTCGGTGTAACCAAACATTATGAACAAATGTGAAGTGGCGTGTGTAAACACAACATTATGAACAAGACGTGAAGTTGGCGGTGTAAACACAACATTATGAAAAAAGCTATGAAGTCTCACCAAAGTTATTGCTTCTTCTTGTGGTTTCTTGCGCCGCCCCCCCCCCTCCCCCATTTCTGCTAGATATTGTTTCTGGTTACATCTGCCTTGACCTTGAGAAGAACCACTTCCACCAGGTGGATTTTGACTGTTTATGTTTTTATCTCAAATTAATCACTACTTTTACCTTCACATTCACAAAGTCTGCACACATTGTGGAGAAAATTACATTCTCCTCTTTCTCTAGCTGTAACTTTCACTCTTCTCTTCGCACGCTATCTCCCCCCCCCCCCCCCCTTTTTCCATATAATCGTACACATGCTTCTATAAATTAATGTACAACAAATGCTATAAATAAATGTATACCAAATCTATTTATTATTGACCTTTCGAGCCGTAGCTGGCCATAGGGCGTAGACCAAGATACTCCCTCTCTTATCTGAATTTTTGTTCTAGCAGTTTCAATTCTTTAAAGATATTTTATCAAATCTCGCCATTTGTCTCTGTTCTGTGCAAGCTACTCTATCTCATTGAGGGAGCCGATTCCTGCTGCTTTGGCCTCTCTCATCAATGTTATTCTCAGTGTCTCTCTGGGTCTTCCTCTTTTCCTCTTACCTGTTATTTCCCACATGAGAGCTTGCTTTGCTATTCGGTTATTATCTCTTCTCATCACATGTTCAACATATGACCACCAAATGCTATAAATTAATGTAAGGTCC
>JAVIAB010000050.1:38948501-39087184 GCA_032433765.1 Megaustenia siamemsis | reverse complement strand
TCCTCTTCCTCTTCTCCCCCTTCCTCTTCTTCCCCGTCTTCTTCTTCCCTTTCCTCTTCTTCCTTCTCTTCCTCTTCGTCCCTTCCTCTTTCTTCCCCTTCCCCTTCCTCTTCTTCCCCTTCCTCTTCTCCCTTCCTCTCTTCCCCTTCCACTTCCTCTTCTTCCCCTTCCTCTCCCTCTTTTCTTCTTATTCTTCCTCTTTTCCCTCTTCCTCTTCTATTCTTTCATCTTCTCCACTTCCTCTTCTTATTTCTATTCTTCCTCTTCTTATTCTTATTCTTCCTCTCATTCCTCCTCTTGTCTTCTTCTTCCTCATACTCCCTCTTCTTTCCCTCTTCTTCTTCTTCCTCCTCTTCTTCTCCTCCTCCTCCTCTCTTCTTCCTTTCAACCCTCTGTTGAGCAAATGTCTTAAACAAACACTTTCAATGCCGCCCTGTTTCTACCATTCTTTCATATAGATTATTCCATGTCTCCCCTGCCATCTTTATCTCAACTTTTCATTTGTCTTCACCAATACACGTTTAATAATCACAAATCACGTTTGCCCCTTCTCTGAGGGTTCAAAAAAAGAACCTGTCGTGTTATACACTCGCTTGGCTTCCACAGTGTATTGCCTTATCCTAACCATCGTCTTCATGGTATCTCATTGTCCCGCTGGTATTTGACTGGTACTTTCTATAATTCTGCGTTAGTGATTTTGTCCTGCCACTTCTACCCCTTTATTCTGCGCAAGCATCCATTATGAAGGTCAGTATCTTCGTGATTGTCATAATTGTTGTCCATGTTTCACAGTCATTTCTTCTGCTTAGCATGCACTTGTTAAATGGGCGTGGATGTGTCGTGAATTTACGGCATAGCAGCTATATCTGCCCCACCCCCCCCCCCCCAAAAAAAAAAAAAAAACCTCGGCCCGACATGTCCCAACTTCGGCACGGATGGGTTTAGTAGCTAACAATTTTTGCCACAATCATAAACTCCAACAGTAGAGAGGAGTGATTGAATGGATGGGTCCTTAGGGAAAAACAGGGAGAGAGCTTTTAAAGATATTTTTTAAAAAAACTATCTTACGACACGTAGTACCATTGCTTGTGTATGTTGGGGGGCAACTATAGAACCAGAGGGATAAAGGCCGCTTGGTCAAGCAGTCGCCACGACGTGTGCGAATCAGGATTTTTATTTCACCCCCGATAGAAAAAATCCTTTCTGTCTACCGCGGGTTTCGAACACCGTACGTCAGCTTTTCAGTCAGCGGAACAGTGGTTTTAGCAGCACGGCCACGCGCACCTCCATAAATATATGGCAAGACTAAATCACAAGACAACATCAACAACCTAACAAGAAGAGACCAAACCACCATCTTCAGACTGAGAACAGGACATGTTATGCTGAATAACCACATTAATAGAATACAACAAAACCATACCTCAGTATGTCCACTCTGTAATCACCCACAAGAAAACTGTAGAACATCACCTGTTTCAATGTCCAAAGCTCACTGACATCAGAACAACACTATTTCCTCAAAGACCCTCCAAATGGAACACTCTCTACAGAACCACTGCAGAACTTAAAAATACCTGCAGATACTTTTACATGGTATTGGGCCGAAGGGCATCAGCTTAAAGGTCGCTGGATCCATAACAACCAACAACAATTTTTGCCCGGAGATGGGTCATTTTGGCCTGCTCTTTTAGATTTGCAACTACCATTGGTTCTTTAACGTGCGCGAGTGCACACGGGATCTCCTGGTTTTATACCGTTTTCATAGAGAACTAGGCATTAAATCTCACTTACCCAGAGACCGAGGAACGGGTAATGCCACGAAGAAATCACGTGTTCAATTTTGAAAAATTCCCACCGCCTGTATTGGGAATCGAACCCACTGCCTTCCTATCCCGAGACCGACGTCTTACCTCTAGACAACCAGTAACCCAATTGAGTTCCAAATTCATCTCACAATGGTTTCAGTGCTCACTTTAGGGGCCATAATACTCTAGAAAAAAGTAGCTGGCAACGAACCAAAAACTGCCTGCGAATCAGTACTGACCTAGAAAATACACAATTTCTTTGGTGGTCCTAAAACAGACTATCCAACCGAACCAAATGAACATGGACAAAATCAACCAGCACATACGAAACACGAATCAAATATAAAACATTTGATAACTCATCATCAGATAGCATGTCCTTGCTAAATATTATATTCACCACAGCCGTCTGAAAGAATCTCGGTCCCTAGCCAGATCTCCCACAGAACGTTGCATTCACCACAGCCCAACTGAAAGAATCTCTGTCTCTAGCCAGATCTCCCACAGAACATTGCATTCACCACAGCCCAACTGAAAGAGTCTCAGTCTCTAGCCAGATCTCCCCACAAAACGTTGCATTTACCACAGCCCGTCTGAAAGAATCTCTATCTCTAGCCAGATCTCCCACAGAACGTTGCATTCATCACAGCTCGTCTGAAAGAATCTCTATCTCTAGCCAGATCTCCCACAGAACGTTGCATTCACCACAGCCCGTCTGAAAGAATCTCAGTCTCTAGCCAGATCCCCACACAGAACGTTGCATTCACCACAGCCCGTCTGAAAGAATCTCAGTCTCTAGCCAGATCTCCACAGAACGTTGCATTCACCACAGCCCGTCTGAAAGAATCTCTGTCTCTAGCCAGATCTCCCACAGAACGTTGCATTCACCACAGCCCGTCTGAAAGAATATCTGTCTCTAGCCAGATCTCCCACAGAACTTTGCATTCACCACAGCCCGTCTGAAAGAATCTCAGTCTCTAGCCAGATCTCCCACAGAGCGTTGCATTTACCACAGCTCGTCTGAAAGAATCATTGTCTCCAGCCAGATCTCCCACATAACGTTGCATTTACCACAGCCCGTCTGAAAGAATCTGTCTCTAGCCAGATCTCCCACAGAATGTTGCATTTACCACAGCCCGTCTGGAAGAATATTTTTCTCTAACCAGATCTGTCACTTCTTATTTTGCCATGTTCGGGGTCTCTCTCTCCTCCTCTCTCTCTCTCTCTCTCTCTCTCTGATGTCTTGAAACTACCTTCTTCTTAGTCTGCCCCTGATGCGTCGCCCAGAAACCAAGTCTTCCATTATTGTTCCTTCCAGCCCGCTGTGCCTTTGTGAAAAATACGGCAGCAAAAACACTAACGATTAGCATTAGCTTCCATTACCTTCGAAGAATCTGTTGTAAATAAAAATTGGGGAGTGATCTCCCCTCGATGGATTTAAAAAAAAAAAATAAGTTAGAGGAAAGATCATCAATGTCACGCTTCTAGATTACGTTTTGGAAATATTGTCCATGTTTTACGACTATCGGCATTTAGATAATAGGTTACTAGTGCACCAAAATGTTCTTTCTACCACACAAACATCGCTGTTGCACGTTAATGTTGAATGAGCTTGGGAGTCGACGGTAGGGATTGCATCCAATCTTTTGTCGTCATGATCTATAATCTACTGAGTGGGACACGGAAAAATAAGATCTCCCACAATTCTGTCTTCTTTATGGCGTCAGTTATTTCTTCTATTTGGCGTTAGTTATTTCTTCTTTCTGGCGTTAGTTATTTCTTCTTTCTGACGTCAGTTACTTCTTTTTCTGGCGTCAATTATTCTCTTCTTTCTGGTGTCAATTGCTTCTTCTTTCTGGCGTCAGTTATTTCTTCTATTTGGCGTTAGTTATTTCTTCTTTCTGGCATTAGTTATTTCTTCTTTCTGACGTCAGTTACTTCTTTTTTTCTGGTGTCAATTATTTCTTCTTTCTGTCGTCAATTATTCTTCTTTCTGGCGTCAATTACTTCTTCTTTCTGGCGTCAATTACTTCTTCTTCTGGCATCAATTATTTCTTCTTTCTGCGTCAGTTACTTCTTCTTCTGGCATCAATTATTTCTTCTTTCTGGCGTCAGTTACTTCTTCTTTCTGGCGTCAATTGCTTCTTCTTTCTGGCGTCAATTATTTCTTCTTCTGGCATCAATTATTTCTTCTTTCTGGCGTCAATTACTTCTTCTTTCTGGCGTCAGTTACTTCTTCTTCTGGCATCAATTATTTCTTCTTTCTGGCGTCAGTTACTTCTTCTTCTGGCATCAATTATTTCTTCTTTCTGGCGTCAATTACTTCTTCTTTCTGGCGTCTATTACTTCTTCTTCTGGCATCAATTATTTCTTCTTTCTGGCGTCAGTTACTTCTTCTTCTGGCATCAATTATTTCTTCTTTCTGGCGTCAGTACTTATTCTTTCTGTCGTCAATTGCTTCTTCTTTCTGGCGTCAATTGCTTCTTCTTTCTGGCGTCAATTATTTCTTCTTTCTGGCGTCAATTGCTTCTTCTTTCTGGCGTCAGTTACTTCTTCTTTCTGGCGTCAGTTATCTCTTCTTTCTGGCGTCAATTGCTTCTTCTTTCTGGCGTCAGTTACTTCTTCTTTCTGGCGTCAGTTACTTCTTCTTTCTGGCGTCAGTTATCTCTTTTCTGGCGTCAATTGCTTCTTCTTTCTGGTGTCAGTTATCTCTTCTTTCTGGCGTCAATTACTTCTTCTTTCTGGCGTCAATTGCTTCTTCTTTCTGGCGTCAATTATTTCTTATTTTTGGCGTAAATTGCTTCTTCTTTCTGGCGTCAATGCTTCTTCTTTCTGGCGTCAGTTAATTCTTCTTTCTGGCATCAATTATTTCTTCTTTCTGGCGTCAATTGCTTCTTCTTTCTGGCGTCAGTTACTTCTTCTTTCTGACGTCAGTTACTTCTTCTTACTGGCGTCAGTTACTTATTCATTCTGACATCAATTATTTCTTCTTTGTGGCGTCAGTTACTTTCTTCTTTCTGGCATCAATTACTTCTTCTTTCTGGCGTCAGTTACTTTTTCTTTCTGGCATCAATAATTTCTTCTTTCTGGCGTCAATAGTTTTTCTTCTTTCTGGCGTCAGTTACTTCTTCTTTCTGGCGTCAGTTATCTCTTCTTTCTGGCGAAAATTCTTTGTGTTAACTATTCTTTTTCGTTCTGGCGACAATTTTTCTTCTTTCTAGCGAATACTTTTTCTGAACATAATTCTTCCTTCTTTCTAGCGACACTCCTCTTACTTCTAGTGACATTTCTTTCTCCTTGATTTCTTTCTCCTTTCTATCTGACGTTCACCAGATGACAACTCTAAGTTGTCCGCGCTTTAAAGGACGGTATGTGGTCGTGAATGAGAGCCGAGATAGCTCAGTAGTTAGTGAACTGAACTACAAAGGACAAGAGGTAAGGTTTGATCCCAACCGACGGCTTCCGGTTTACCCAGCCTAAAATGGGTACCGGATTTTTTTAAATGGGAAAGTAAAGCGGAACGGGCGTAATACCGACCACATTACCCTAAAAGTCATGTGCCGAAGGTCTGTAAAATTTATGGTCACTAACACTATATTCCCTATACGCCACTTGACGTGACGGGGGCTCTTTACTTACTTTTTTATGGTTCCTATCATAGGTTATTATTTTTCTGCAGTGTAATTTGACTTTTGAGATTTGAGACAGGGATGTGTACTGTTATCGTGCTTGTTCTAATTCTTCTCTGAGTTTTGGCGAGATTAAGATCTTGATTATTTTCTTGACTAATTTGTGTTTTGGTTCCAGTGCCGGATCATCGTGTCAGGAGGAATGTTCTTAAAAATGTAAGTGATTGGTCAAGGTAAAGTACGAGACTTGAATCGGCGTCTTAGCACGCGTGTTTTCACCCCTATGTGCTCGGCTTCCAATCCGGAAGTGTTCGGAGACTTCTGGATAGTGTCGCTTCAAGCATCGAAACTCACGGTGCAAGGCGGTATTCCTCACCTTCCCAGAGTAATACCATCATTTTTTTCCAAACCACGAGTACAACTCACTCTGCTTCCAGCGGAAATCGAACACGGGTTGTCCAAAAGTCGGTAGCCCAGTCGGGTGGGTTTCTCAAGGAGACAAATGATAATAAATGAATATTATTAAAGAGTGACATTCCCGAGGCGACAATCAGCGAATCAACTCAGTGGAAATGGTATGTTACAGCACTCGGAAAAAAAATAATAACAATAGACAAAAAAAAAAAACAAAGAACAATATATGGTCCGAAGCAGGATCGAACCTGCACAGGGCCTGGCCACGAAACGCCAAACGCTGGGGAACACTGCCAACTCGGCTAACTAAAAATATTAGCCATCATTGGCGATATCTTTCGCACAGGTGTTCTCATGACTACTGCATAGGGCCGCGGTCACAACTCGAGAATAAATTGTGTATCTGTGTTTTTGTTTTCCCTAGGCTACCGAACAGAGCTGTAGCGGGAACGGGGATGGACTTGTATTTCTCAGTCGTTTAACACTGCGGGGTGTTAGCTAAGCAGGCGATATGAACACTCATGGACTTGTTCCATGTGCGAGGAGGAAAATCCGGCGACTAAGCTAAAAATAATCTAAAATAAAACTAAACTAAACTAAACTAAACTAAACTAAACTAAACTAAACTAACTAAACTAAACTAAACTAAACTAAACTAAACTAAACTAAACTAAAACTTAATTCTTCTGCTCACACATCCAATCATCAATCTTAATAAGTAAAAAAATAAAGCCTTTGTAAGTTTGGGGTGATGTATGTTCTAGAGGTTAGACGTTGGCATCTAAACAACAAAGAAAGTCTTGGGTTCTTTTCTATTCTATTTATCCATGGAGCTAGTTTCATTGCAGTAAGATATTTCCCGTATACGCTCCACCGATTGTCACAGCATTGCCCAAAATGCATAGGTAAATTCCGTTGACAGTCGCTGCGTGCACATCCTGCGCTACTGAACTGGCGACGATTCTTATATACAGCACGCATGACAGGTTAAAGTGGTTCTGTTCTTTTCTTCCCTCACCGGATCTTTGAATTATCTTCAAAACCTGCGGGTTTCATGAGCTTCATGATGATCCTTCATAAAAACCGGGAATAAAGAAAAGGCTGAAGGTCATCTGTACACTCTTCGCACGTTAAAGAACTCTTGATAGTTGGATGCCTCAAATTGCGCTCTTTGGAGCAAAGTTGAAGGGGAAAATGTACCCAAGACGAAAAAACAAAACAAAAAAGAACAGACCAACGTTTCTCAAACTGTGGTCCGCGTTCCACCAGGGGTTCGCGGTGCCTTTACAAGGGTTCGCTGTGCCTTTACAAGGGGTTCGCGGTGCCTTTACAAGGGGTTCGCGGTGCCTTTACAAGGGGTTCGCGGTGCATTTACAAGGGGTTCGCGGTGCCTTCACAAGGGGTTCGCGGTGCATTTACAAAGGGTTCGCGGTGCCTTTACAAGGGTTCGCGGTGCATTTACAAGGGGTTCGCGGTGCCTTTACAAGGGGTTCGCGGTTGCTTTACAAGGGGTTCGCGGTTGCTTTACAAGGGGTTCGCGGTGCCTTTACAAGGGGTTCGCGTGACTTGAAAAATAGTTTGGTATTTTGTTGTTAAATAGAAATAGTTTGGTATTTTGTTAAGCACGCAAACAAAAAAAATCGTAAAAAAGAAGATTAATAGAGTTGAAGTTGAATCCTAGGGGTCCGAGACTACTTAACGTATTTGATGGGGGTCCAAGACTACTTAACGTATTTGATGGGGGTCCAAGACTACTTAACGTACATGGTGTGGGTCTGCGGTAAAGGGAAATTTGAGACCTGCTGCTCTAAACAATTACAATGAGGATATCTCTGAATTCGGAGAATATCTGCCTATATGGCGAGGGGCATATATATACACACGTCTTCCAGTGTGAATGAAAGGGCA
This sequence comes from Megaustenia siamemsis, assembly GCA_032433765.1. Classification (NCBI taxonomy): domain Eukaryota; kingdom Metazoa; phylum Mollusca; class Gastropoda; order Stylommatophora; family Ariophantidae; genus Megaustenia; species Megaustenia siamemsis. The sequence goes on along the minus strand of JAVIAB010000050.1, from coordinate 39,079,425 downwards.
AATGTAATATTCAGACAAAATTCAGTCCCTCGACTTGCTGGAGATATAAAGCTGACTCACTCAAGCAAAGAAACAAAACAATTTTATAAGCTCAAGGCTGATGACTTGTGTTATAATAATATCTAATACAAAATAAACAGACTCCGGTCAATATGGCCGATCGACGACAGAAACCATTGAGGCTCAGTCAGAAAAGTGTTCTTTGTTGCATTTCCTTATATTCCAAGTCCAGCTTGCTGCCGGAGCTACTGAGTTTAGTACTCTCCGCACACCGTGATTATGTTTTTCATCCGGAATGTGTTTCGATATTCCGATTGCTTACGACGAATGATGATAGCGTATGACGAAGGACAGTTCAACTGCCTTCACTTTCGATGCCGCTGGGCCTTATATCTTTTGGCGTGTGCTCTGGCAGCTATGATGGAGACTGCATGATTAATTATTGTGTTTTGTTATCTATCTACCTACCTACCTACCTACCTGTCTGTCTGTCTGTCTGTCTGTCTGTCTGTCTGTCTGTCTGTCGTCTGTCTGTCTGTCTGTCTGTCTGTCCGTCTGTCCGTCTGTCCGTCTGTCCGTCTGTCCGTCTGTCCGTCTGTCTGTCTGTCCGTCCGTCCGTCTGTCTGTCCGTCCGTCCGTCCGAACCAGCACAGCCGTCCGTCCGTTCGTCCGTCCGTTCGTCCGTCCGTCCGTTCGTCCGTCCGTCCGTTCGTCCGTCATATTTTAATATGGTTCCATACTTGTTCATAACAGGTGCCCCACTAGATGTCAAAATGTTCGTTAGCATCTTGTGTACATTATAAAGAGTTTTACTATCACCTCTCATTACTGCTCTCTCTCTCTCTCTCTCTCTCTCTCTCTCTCTGCCTTCAGTGCCAGAGTACCTATATTGTTCTATTGTCTCTTCTGGCCGAGCTCTTTACTTTGTTGTCTAGTTCTTTGTATGTTGTTTTTGCCAGGTCTTTTCCAAGATCTATCTTTACGGTCATCATAGCCGTCTCTACTTCTCTGCTTTCTTGTATGAGCTTCCATATAATGCCAGCAATCCATGCTCTCTCTATTTTCTTAAACCAGCATTTGAATCTGCCGACGATATTAGAGCTGTGCTGTGGGACTCCCACATTCCATCTATGGTCTTCTCATCTAGTTTGCCAAGCTCAGTATAGCTGTTATTGAGCTCCAGGATGAAGTTTCCATTAATGTTTTTGTATTTCAGTTTGAGGCTGTCTATCTTCAGTCTGTGTGTTTACTTTTCAGCTTAATTTGATTTTCCAATGCATCAATTATTATCACTGTTACCATCCGCCCCTCTATATTATCTCACGTCTATCAAAGATATTCTAAATTGCCTTCTTATACACAAGTACTTCATTGTGTAGGTAATTTATTTATTTATTGTGTAGTGATGCAGTTTGTTGGAGCTAAAAAGGTAGAAAAAGGTGTAGTTTGTTATGTAGGTAAGCAATTATTTTATTATGTAGGTAAATAATTATTTTATTGTGTAGTGATGTAGTTAATATGTAGGTAAGCAATTATTTATTATGTAGTGATGTAGTTTATTATGTAGGTAAGCAATTATTTTATTATGTAGGTAAATAATTATTTATTGTGTAGTGATGTAGTTTATTATGTAGGTAAACAATTATTTTATTATGTAGTGATGTAGTTATTATGTAGGTAATCAATTATTTTATTGTGTAGTGATGTAGTTTATTATGTCTATCTATTGACCTTTCGAGCCGTAACCGGCCCATAGGGCGTAGACCAAGATACACCTTCTCCTATATGAATTTTTGTTCTAGCAGTTTTCTTTTAAAGATATTTTATCAAATCTCGCCATCTGTCTCTGTTCTGTGCAAGCAGTTCTATCTCATTGAGGGAGCCGATTCCTGCTGCTCTTGCCTCTCTCATCAATGTTCTTCTCAGTGTCTCCCTGGGTCTTCCTCTTTTTCTTTTACCTGTTGTTTCCCATATGAGGGCTTGCTTTGCTATTCGATTATTATCTCTTCTCATCACATGTCCAACCTATGACCATCGTCTTTTCTTTATTACTGAAGATATTAGTGGTTGATTGGCGATTTCTCTAATTTCCTCGTTTGTTTTGAATTCGTTCCATTCTATACCAAGTATTTTCCTTAGACATTATTTTCGAATGCGTTCAACTTTGTTTCTATATCTCTTGTTGTTTTCCAGCTTTCACACGCATACGTAAGGGTTGATAGTACATTTGATTTGAATAGCCTAAGTTTTGTGTTTGTGCTAATGAGTTTTGATTTCCACAACTTTTCAAGGCTTCTGAAAGACATTGCTGCTTTAGCCAGTCTGATTCTAATTTCTTTGCTCGTATCCCTTCTCGATCAATGTGACTTCCAAGATAGATAAAGTGATCGATCTCTTCTACTGTTATTATGTAGGTAAGCAATTATTTTATTATGTAGGTAAATAATTATTTTATTGTGTAGTGATGTAGTTTATTATGGAGGTAAACAATTATTTTATTATGTAGGTAAATAATTATTTTATTGTGTAGTGACGTAGTTTATTATGTAGGTAAACAATTATTTTATTATGTAGTGATGTAGTTTATTATGTAGGTAATCAATTATTTTATTGTGTAGTGATGTAGTTTATTATGTAGGTAATCAATTATTTTATTATGTAGTGATGTAGTTATTATGCAGGTAATCAATTATTTTATTATGTAGTGATGTAGTTATTATGTAGGTAATCAATTATTTTATTGTGTAATGATATTGTTTATTATGTAGGTAATTAATTATTTTATTATATAGTGATGTAGTTTATTATGTAGGTAATCAATTATTTTATTATGTAGTGATGTAGTTTATTATGTAGGTAATCAATATTTTATTGTGTAGTGATGTAGTTTGTTATGTAGGTAATCAATTATTTTACTGTGTAGTGATGTTGTTTGTTATGTTGGTAATTATTGTATTATGTCGTAGTTCTATACATAAGTAATTATTTTATTATGTGGTAAACAGTGGGTGAACATTAAATTAAATTATATGATGTGGTAGTTTATTATCTTCTCCTTCTTCTACCTTTCAGCTCCCTGTGGAGCATAGGTCTTCAACAAACAATTTCCAAGCCGTTCTGTTCTTGCCATGCTTTTAAGATCTTTCCACGTCTCCCATCATCTTCATATCTGCTTCTATCTGTCTTCTCCAAGAATCCTTTGGTCTTCCACTTTGTCTTTTTCTCTGGGGATTCAAAGAAAAGCCTGTTGTGTAATACTCTCAGTTGGCTTCCGCAGTGTGTGTCCTATCCAGCGCCATAGTCTTCGCTGTGTTTTAGTTTATTATGCACACGAGTAATTCATTTCTCGTTTCATGATCTAGTTCACTATGTAGATAAGTAATTAACCATTTGTGGAGTGATGCAATATCTTATATGGGTTTGTTAATATTCCATAACGTAAAAGAAGTAAAGTACCCCCGTCACGCCAAGTGGCGTATAAGGAAATATGGTGTTAGTGACCCTATATTTTACAGACCTTCAGCACACGATTTTTGGGGTAATGTGGTCGGTATTACGCCCGTGCTGCTTTACTTTCCTAGAAAAAAAAATACGGTACCCATTTAAGGCTGGGTGAACCCGGAAGCCGTAGGTTGGGATCGAATCTACCCCTTGTCCTTTGTAGTCCAGTTCACAAACCACTGAGCTATCGCGGCTCCTATTCCATAACGTGGGTATACATTATTTTAGATGCACTTTTGAAATGTTGTACTTAAGTAGAAATTGCGTGACTGACGATTTATTGACTCCAGTTTTTTCTCTAACTAACAACCACAACATCCTTAATGTCTCTTACGGTCCATGTCAACACAGGATCATTTTCAGTAGTTGACGCTAAGTCTTTTTTTGCATTTTTTAAGTAAATATTTTAAATTCAAGTCATCACTGGCGCTAAATGATTGAAAAAGTCTGTCATTTATCTTTTGTGTGTCTAACGTTTATGCTTTTTTAAATCTTGCACTTGGCGGTCTCCAGAGAGTCTGAGGCATCAAGGGAAATAATTACATTTTGATAACCGATTTTGTTAAAGGTTTACAGTAAATCTTTGTTGGCGATAACTGTGAGTGAGTTTCAAGGCGTTCTGTGGCTAACTTTGTGTTTCTTATTCTGTTGTTATTTAGGGTTATCTTCATCATCATCATTGAGTGCCGTCTCCGCAACGAAGGTTGGCTACCATGGAGCGCCATTCTGCTCTATCTCTTGCTTTGATGGTGCAGGTTGTCATCGGTGATTTGTCCATCTTTGATGTCACTCGTCCATGTTAATCTTGGTCTGCCTCTGCCTCTTTTACCTCGTATTTTCCCCTCCAGGATTACTTTCAGTAGGCTGTTGTGTCTTTTAACATGGCCCAAGAATCGCATTTGTCTTGTTCTAATTGTGTCAGAAGTTCTCTTTTCATTTTTAGTTGTTTTAAGACTTCATCGTTTGTTTTCTTTCCTTCCATCCAATTCTACCTATTCTTCTATAAATCCACATTTCGAAGACTTCAATTCTCTGTTCTGTTTTCTTGTCTAATGTCCATGTTTCAGCACCATATAGGAATATTGAGAAGATGTAACATTTTGCTATTCTTAGTTTTAGCTTTGGTGTTATTTGTTTTGATGTTAGTATGTCAGGGTTATCTTAACTTTTTGTTATCTGTGTTCGAAAAAAAAAAAAACGGTGAGTCGAGATACAATGAGATTTCTGTACGAGGTCCGGTGTTTGAAAACAAACGGTGAGTCGAGATACAATGAGATTTCTGTACGAGGTCCGGTGTTTGAAAACAAAGGTAGTTCGATACAAGAGTATAAAAGTCTGTTCCGTTTGCCGTCTTCGGCTTCAGAGCACGATAGATAGATAGACAGATCGACGGATGGACGGACGGACAGATAGATAGAGGAATAGTATAGAAGTTTAGTAGGTAGGTAGACGGACAGAACAGAGGGACAGATTAATGGATGTGCATGGATCGATGGATGGACGGACGGACAGACAGTAGAGAGATAGTATAGAAAGTTTAGTAGGTAGGTAGACGAACAGAACAGAGGGACGGATGGATGAATGGATGGGTGGGTGGATGGATGGATGTGGATGGATCGATGGATGGACGGACGGACAGTAGAGAGATAGTATAGAAAGTTTAGTAGGTAGGTAGACGAACAGAACAGAGGGACGGATGGATGGATGGATGGATGGATGGATGGATGGATGGATGGATGGATGGATGGATGGATGGATGGATGGATGGATGGATGAATGGATGGGTGGGTGGATGGTGGACGGACAGATAGAGGGATAGAATAAAAAGTTTAGTAGGTAGGTAAACGGACAGAACAGAGAGACGGATTAATGGATGGATGGATGGACGAAACCGGTCGAACGAACGGACGGACGGACACCGAAAGGAAGAAAGGAAGGAACGATGGGAGGAAGGAAGGAAAGAAGGAAGAAGGAAGGAAGGAAGGAAGGAAGGAAGGAAGGAAGGAAGGAAGGAAGTCTCGGTAGCTCAGTAGTAGTGAATAGTCAGGTGTGTACAAGAGATGGAACTTGATCCAGGTAGCTGGTTTCCAGGTTCACCACCACTGCTTCACCTTCTCCTTAAAGAGGCTTCTGTATTTTGTTTATGAGAAAGAAGGACGGAACTGGCTGTCGTGGTCATGACCATGTTAGTAAAATAAACGTGTGGATGACCCCAAAAATATGGGCACTACAACCGTAATTCATAAACGGCACACAGGAAGCGTGATGATGGTTTTCTTTCTTTCTTTCTTTCTTTCTTTCTTTCTTTCTTTCTTTCTTTCTTTTTTCTTTCTTTCTTTCGTTCTTTCTTTCTTCTTCCTCCCTCCCTTCCTACCTACCTACCTACTTACCCACTTACCTACCTGTCTTTGTTTCTTTTGTACCGTAATTATTAGGCTAAAACTATCCTTACTGCACTATATTTAAATTTCTGTGGTCTACCATGGTGGAGGTGAGTGGGGGGAGACGGGGAGGGAGGGGGAGGGGGGTGAGAGGAAGAGGGACTTCTAGGATTGAAGGATAGATGTCAATTGTCCATTGCAGCCCCTATGATGTGTTGCAGTTTGAGTTATTATATCTTCCCCGATTAAAGAAAAACATTTAACACCACAGCGATATAGGAAAATCATAAATATTATCAAAGACATGTATGATGGTTACACATGTGCAGTTCGTACAGAGAAAGGACTGAGCGAATGTTTCCCAATAGAAAATGGGGTTAAACAAGGATGTATTTTATCGCCCTTGTTATTTGGAGTTGTTGTGGACTTCATAATGAAGAAATGCTGCACTGGTAATAAAGGCATCGAATGGATTCAAGGAGACCATTTGGAGGACCTCGACTTTGCTGATGACATAGTTCTCATCAGAAGCCAGATAAAAACGATGCAGGAAAACACAAATAAACTATCATCAATAGCCAGCAAAATTGGGCTTGAGATCAATCATGAAAAGCTAAGTCATGAAAAGTTTAATTCCAACAGATGACAAAATATACATGGAAAACAAACCAGTAGAAGAGATCGATTACTTTACCTATCTTGGAAGTCACATTGATCGAGAAGGGATACAAGCAAAGAAATTAGAATCAGAATAGCTAAAGCAGCAATGTCTTTCAGAAGCCTTGAAAAGTTGTGGAAAACAAAAACTCATCAGCACAAAACACAAATTTTATTCAAATCAAATGTACTATCAACCCTTACGTATGCGCGTGTGAAAGCTGGAAAACAACAAGAGATATAGAAACAAAGTTGAACGCATTCGAAAATAAATGTCTAAGGAAAATACTTGGTATAGAATGGAACGAATTCAAAACAAACGAGGAAATTAGAGAAATCGCCAATCAACCACTAATATCTTCAGTAATAAAGAAAAGACGATGGTCATATGTTGGACATGTGATGAGAAGAGATAATAACCGAATAGCAAAGCAAGCCCTCATATGGGAAACAACAGGTAAGAGGAAAAGAGGAAGACCAGAGAGACACTGAGAAGAACATTGATGAGAGAGGCAAGAGCAGCAGGATTGGCTCCCTCAATGAGATAGAGCTGCTTACACAGAACAGAGACAAATGGCGAGATTTGTTAAAATATCTTTAAAAGAATTGAAAACTGCTAGAACAAAAAATTCAGACAAGAGAAGGAGTATCTTGGTCTACGCCTAATTACGTTGTAATGTTAGTAATTAATGTCCAGAAACATATTAATGTTGTAATGTTATAGTTAATTATCTGTTGATATATTAGTGTTGTACTGTTAGTAATTAATGTCCAGTAACATATTAATGTTGTAATGTTAGTAGCTAATGTCCAGTAATATATTAATGTTGTAATGTAGTAATTAATGTCCAGTAACATTTATGTTGTAATGTTAGTAATTAATGTCCAGTAACATATTAATGTTGTAATGTTAGTAGTTAATTTTCTGTGATATATTAATGTGTACTGTTAGTAATTAATTTCCAGTAAATATTAATGTTGTAATGTTAGTAGCTAATGTCCAGTAAATATATTAAGGTTGTAATGTTAGTAATTAACGTCCAGTAATATATTAATGTTGTAATGTTAGTAATTAATGTCCAGTAACATATTAATGTTGTAATGTAGTAGCTAATGTCCAGTAATATATTAATGTTGTAATGTTAGTAATTAATGTCAAATAACATATATATGTTGTAAGTTAGTAGTTAATGTCCAGTAATATTAACAGTCAACAACAGAACTGATACGATGCACAATGTAGATAAGAAGATTGGGAGGGACATGATCACCTACGCCAACCGGTATGGCACATGATGATGATGAATATATTAACGTTGTAATGTTAGTAATTAATGTTTAGTGACATATTATGTTGTACTTGAAAGTGAGTAATGTCATGTGACATATTAATGTTGTAATGTTAGTAATTAATGTTTAGTGACATATTAATGTTGTACTTTGAAGTGAGTAATGTCATGTGACATATAATGTTGTACTTTGAAGTGAGGTTGTTCATGTGACTATTAATGTTGTAATATTATTAATTAATGTTCAGTGACATATTAATGTTCTACTGTAATTAATGTCCTGTGAAATATTAATGTTATACTGTTAGTAATTAATGTCCTGTAACATATTAATATTGTAATGTATATATACAAATTAATGTCCTGTGATATATTAAGTTGTACTGCAAGTTATGTCCTGTGTCATATTAATGTTGTGCTGTAAATAATGTTCTGTGACATAATAATGTTTTATACTGTAAGTAATGACCTGTAACGTTCAATGCTGGGCTGTAAGTAATGACAGTTGACGTTTAATGTTGGGCTGTAAGTAATGACCTGTAACGTTTTAATGTTGGGCTTAAGTAATGACTTGCGACTTATTAATGTTTGTGCTGTAAGCAATTACTTGTGACTTGTAATGCTATACTGTTAGTAGTGACGTGTGACAATTAATGTTGTATTGTAAGTAAATATTCTCCAGGTGCCAACATTAAAGTTGTACTGTAAGTAATGCCCGTGGCATATTAATTTTGTACTATAGAGGGTAATGTCGTGTGGCATTTAATGTTGGACGTTAAGGTAAGTAATGTCTCGTTGCGTATTAAGTTTGTATTTTATTATATGAGTAATGTCGTGCGACATATTAATGTTGGACTGTAAGGTAAGTAATGTCTTGTTGCGTATTAAGTTTGTACTATATATATGAGTAATTCATGTTGCATATTAATGTTGTACTGTGAGGTAGTAATGTTTTGATGCGTATTAATATCGTACTATATATAGGGAGTGGTGGATGTGGATCGTATCAATAAGACAGCAGACAGAGAGAATCACTGGAGTCTGTAGAGATTGTGGTTTTACAGGGAATGTTGAGAGTGCCATGGATGGCTGGGAGGAGTGGTGAAGGCGTTCTGAGAGATGCCAAAAGCAAAAAGAGAGCTAATTTCATGTTGTGAATAGACGGTCATATTTAGTGCCAATGTAATGAGAAGAGAACAACTGGAATATATTGTGACAACTGGGGAAGTTGAGGGACGAGGAGATAGAGGAAACCAAAGAGAAAAATACCAGACAGCTTAAGAGAATGGCTGGTAGAGGGTCAACAACAGAAATGTATATAACTGTCGAGATCGAAAGTTGTGGAGAGACATGATCACCTACGCCAGCAGGCCCAGTACTTGTTGATGACGATGTATATGAGTAATGTAATGTTGCATATTAATTTGTACTGTATATAAGAGTAATGTTCTGTGGCATATTAATGCTGCTACTGTAAGTAAGTTTGTCATGTGTCATATTAGCGTTGTAATGTAAGGTAAGCAATGTCATGTGACATATTAATCTTGTAACTTTGAAGTGAGTAATGTCATGTGACATATTACTGTTTACTGTTAAGGTAAGTAATGATCTGCGGCATTTTATGTGGTACTTTAAGTAATAATCTGTGACATATTCATTTTTTACTGTAAGAATGTAATGTTCTGTGGCCTACTTATGTTTCTATAAGTGTAGTAATGTCATGTGGCATATTAATGCTGTACTATAAGTGATTATTACAGGCATTTGAAATAAGAACAGGGAGTAAGGCGGGATGCCTTCTATCTCCATTTCTTATACTGGCCATAGATTGGTTATGAAAATAACTCAGAACAACAGAAATGGAATCCAGTGGCACTGACAAGCAACTGATGATTTAGACTTTGCGGATTTTATAGCGCTCCTATCACACAGCCACTAACAGATACAAGATAAAATGATCATACTTGATAAGAAGATACAACAGATGGGACTGAAAATAAATAGAGATAAGACCAAAAATTATGAGAATTAATGCAGTTCGCAATAACCAAATAAAATTAGGAGAAATACCTTACTATACGTATACTTATGGGTGTCCGGTTAGCGCAATCGATAGGCGGTTGGCTTACACGGCAACACAGCCGGGGTTCGTACCCTGGCGAGGACACCTGGGTTTTACTAATTCCCTAAAAATTAGTACCTCTGAAGTCGGAGTATATCTGCCTGCATGGCGAGTGGCATCCTGTAATGGGATAAAACAGACTTTACACGCAAAAATTCAGTCCCACAAAATTGAGTGGGTGGGATTCGTCAGAGATCAAAGCTGACGAAAGCGAACGAAAAACGAACAGAACGTATACTATTTCATATATCTGGGCAGTAATATAGACAAAGAGAGAGAGGAAGCGAAAATAATACCAAATAAGGATATCAAAAGCAAGAGGAGCAATTGTTGCAATTGCCGGGTTCACCCAGCCTTAAATGGGTGCCAGATATTTTTCTGGGAAAGTAAAGCAGCACGGGCGTAATACCGACCACATTACCCCAAAAATCGTGTGCTGAGGGTCTAAAATATAGGGTCACTAACACCATATTTCCCTATACGCCACTTGGCGTGACGGGGTACTTTACTTTTTTTTATGCATAATGTACTCTATGTATAATGTGCTCTATGTATAATGTACTCTATGTATATCTACTTTATGTATAATGTACTGTATGTATAATGTACTTTATGTATAATCTACTGTATGTATAAAGTCATCATCATCATCGAGTGTCGTCTCCGCAACGAAGTTTGGCTCCATGTAGCGCCATTCTGCTCTGTCTCTTGTTTTGATGGTGCAGGTTGTCATAGGCTGATTTGTCCATCTTTTGATGTTACTCGTCCATGTTAGTCTTGGTCTGCCTTTACCTCTTTTACCTTGTATTTTACCTTGTATTTTCCCCTCCAGGATTACTTTTAGTAGGCTGTTGTGTCTTTTAACATGGCCCAAAAATCGCATTTGTCTTGTTTGAATTGTGCTTAGTAGTTCTCGTTTTCATTTTTAGTTGTTTTAAGACTTCATCGTTTGTGTTCTTTTCCTTCCATCCAATTCTACCTATTCTTCTATAGATCCACATTTCAAAGACTTCAAATCTCTGTACTATTTTCTTGTCTAATGTCCATGTTTCTACACCATATAGGAATATTGAGAAGATGTAACATTTTGCTATTCTTAGTTTTGGCCCTGGTGTTATTTGTTTTGATGTTAGTATGCTCTTCGTGACATTAAAATTACTTTTGCCATTCCTATTCTTTTGTTTATTTCAGTTGTACATTTTCCATCACTGGTTATAGTATGTCCAAGGTAGTTGTAGTTCTGAACTGTCTCCAGGTCTATTCCTTCAATTTTGATATTCACTTGTGGGTTTTGAGTATTTTCTTTGTTTATGATCATAGTTTTAGTCTTTTTGATATTCATATCTAGTCCATATTTTTTGCTTGTCATGTTTATTTCATTAAGTAATTGTTGTAGATCTTTAGGATTTTCTGCTAGTAGTACAGTATCATCAGCAAATCTTAGGTTATTGATTATCTTTCCATTAATTTGTAGGCCTGGCATCTCTATGATGTTTTTAAAGATTTGCTCAATGTATAGATTGAATAAGCTTGGTGATAGGATGCATCCCTGTCTTAATCCTCTTTTATATCAATGGGTGTAGAGTTCTCTTTGTTATATTTTATTATTGCTGTTTGCTCCCAGTATAGATTACATATTAGTCGGATGTTCATGTCATCTAGATGTATCTCTTTTAGGTATTCTATAAGTTGTTTGTGGTGTACTCTATCAAAAGCTTTGGTGTAGTCTATGAAGCATACATATTGGTTTGTTTACTTCTGTGTACTTTTCGATTAATGTTCTCTGCAGAATATGACTTCTTTTGTCCCTCTATTTGTCCTAAATCCAAATTGCTGCTCATCTATTCAGTATTGATTTTATTCTGAATCCTTCCTTGTATAACTTTTAGCAAGATATTTGTAACATGGCTCATTAGGCTTATTGTTCTAAAGTCACTGCATTCAACTGCATCTTTTAGGCAATGCAATGAAAGTTGATGTTTTTGTTCATTTGGTATGTATCCTGTGTGGTATATGTCGTTGCATATGTCTGTAATCACTTCAATGCCAAAATCATCTAGTGCCTGTATCATCTCTATCTACTGCTGTCAGGTCCTGCTGCTATGTATAATGTACTTTATGTATAATCTAATGTATACATAATATACTTTATGTATAATGTACTGTATGCGTAATCTACTTTATTTATAATCTACTGTATGTATAATCTGCTATATGTATAATGTTCTTTATGTATAATCTGCTTTATGTGTAATCTGCTGTATGTATAATGTTCTTTATGTATAATGTACTGTATGTATAATGTATTTTATGTATAATCTACTGTATGTATAATGTATTTTATGTATAATCTGCTGTATGTATAATGTATTTTATGTATAATCTACTGTATGTATAATGTATTTTATGTATAATCTACTGTATGTATAATGTACTTTGTGTATAATCTTCTGTATGTATAATGTACTTTATGTATAATCTACTGTATGTATAATGTATTTTATGTATAATCTACTGTATGGAAAATCTACTTAATGTATCATCTTTATGTATCTACTTTATGTACTGTACGTATAATGTACTGTTTGTATAATGTACTATTGTACTGCATGTATTCTGTATTAAACAAAGTTACAATATCTACAGACACTTGTAGTTACAGAGAATGAGGTACACCAGCAACTTAGTGGCGAGTCAGAGGTGTGTACACTATAACTAGCGAGCTACATTGTACACCAGCAACTTAGTGGCGAGTCAGAAGTGTGTACACTAACTATAACTAGCGAGCTACATTGTACACCAGCAACTTAGTGGTGAGTCAGAAGTGTGTACACTAACTATAACTAGCGAGCTACATTGTACACCAGCAACTTAGTTGCGAGTCAGAAGTGTGTACACTATAACTAACGAGCTACATTGTACACCAGCAACTTAGTGGCGAGTCAGAAATGTGTACACTAACTATAACTAGCGAGCTACATTGTACACCAGCAACTTAGTGGGGAGTCAGAAGTGGGTACACTAACTATAACTAGCGAGCTACATTGTACACCAGCAACTTAGTGGCGAGTCAGAAGTGTGTACACTATAAACTAGCTAACTACATTGTACACCAGCAACTTAGTGGCGAGTCAGAAGTGTGTACACTAACTATAACTAGCTAGCTACATTGTACACCAGCAACTTAGTGGCGAGTCAGAAGTGTGTACACTATAACTAGCGAGCTACATTGTACACCAGCAACTTAGTGGCGAGTCAGAAGTGTGTACACTAACTATAACTAGCGAGCTACATTGTACACCAGCAACTTAGTGGCGAGTCAGAAGTGTGTACACTATAACTAGCGAGCTACATTGTACACCATCAACTTAGTGGCGAGTCAGAAGTGTGTACACTAACTATAACTAGCGAGCTACATTGTACACCAGCAACTTAGTGGCGAGTCAGAAGTGTGTACACTATAACTAGCGAGCTACATTGTACACCAGCAACTTAGTGGCGAGTCAGAAGTGTGTACACTAACTATAACTAGCGAGCTACATTGTACACCAGCAACTTAGTGGCGAGTCAGAAGTGTGTACACTATAACTAGCGAGCTACATTGTACACCATCAACTTAGTGGCGAGTCAGAAGTGTGTACACTATAACTAGCGAGCTACATTATACACCAGCTTGCATACTTTTAGATCATCATCATCAAGTACCGGGCCTACTGGCGTAGGTGATCATGTCTCTCCACAACTTTCGATCTCGACAGTTCTTTATCATTTCTGTTGTTGACCTTCTGCCAAGCCATTCTCTAAAACTTTTAGATAGATGCAGGGAATTCACGACTGCTTGTTTTAGTATAAAAGTGACAGTTTTAGTTATATCCTTTGACGTGGTATAGCGTTTTTGTAAGTAAAAAAAAAGTAAAGTACCCCCGTCACGCCAAGTGGCGTATAGGGAAATATGGCGTTAGTGACCCTATATTTTACTACCTTCAGCACATGCTTTTTGGGTAATGTGGTCGGTATTACGCCCGTGCTGCTTTACTTTCCCAGAAAAAAATCCGGTACCCATTTAAGGCTGGGTGAACCCGGAAGCCGTCGGTTGGGATCGAACTCTACCTTTTGTCCTTTGTAGTCCAGTACACTAACCACTGAGCAATCGCGGCTCCCGTTTTTTGGGCAAAGAACAGGACAAAGGGTCAAGGGATTCACACGCCGAAGACCGTCTTTGCCACAAGAGGATGATTTATAGTGGTTATGTTTAAAATGTTTAAATACTATGCAATCCATTTTTGACAATAGGAACAAGAAAAAGAGTTATTAAATGTTACGTAGAGCCAGTCTTAACATATGGATGCGAATCATGGACAATAAGACAACAGACAAGAAAATCACTGGAGTCTGTAGAAATGTGGTTTTACAGAAGAATGTTGAGAATACCATGGACAGCTAAGAAGAGTAATGAAGAGGTTCTGAGAGAGGTCAAAGCAAAAAGAGAGCTAATTTCCAATGTTAGGGAGAGACAATCATTATTTTTTGGCCATGTAATGAGAAGAGAACACTGGAATATATTGTAACAACTGGAAAAATTGAGGGACGAAGAGATAGAGGGAAGCAAAGAGAAAAAATAAGCAGACAGCTTAAGAGAATGGCTTGGCAGAAGGTCAACAACAGAAATGATAAATAGCTGCCGAGATCGAAAGTTGTGGAGAGACATGATCACCTACGCCACTAGGCCCGGTACTTGAGGATGATGATGTTTAAATAACTACAACCACTTTGATCTTTTCCCCTACCCTAACGTTTTTCTCTAGTGCTATATGTTGTTTCAAGATTCCCTAAGATTGCTCGCATCTCACATATCTATTGTGGACTGTTATGTTACAAAATGTTTGAGCTTGATCTTATTTTCACATGCATGGAGGCGAAGGCGCGCCTCACAACACCAGAGCTGGAAGTTGTCAGCAACCCAGAGCTGATGGATTGCGCCAGGATCGGTGAACCAGAACCATCCAGACCCTGCTCCACCTCTCCGTAGTGCCTCTAGTAGCAGACTAACCTGTCTAGTCTGGCCAAGCGAGTAGGGATCGAAGAGGGAAGACAACCGGTACTCAATAATGTCATGCTGAAGTCGGATGTGTTGGGCCGAAAGGCGCAAATATCACAGTTATACTGTAAACCACAACACAATGCAGGCACGCCCACTTAACGTCCTTTTAAGGGCGGATGATGAAGAGGTACACTCCTTTAGTCATCAGGCGAACAAGCATTTTCACATGTACTGACATTTCTCTCTAAATACTCTCCACAGTGTGTGTCCTAACTAGCGTTTATTTGCATTGAATGAATGCTATATTTTGATAGTTAACTCTATATTAAAAACCCTGCCAAGAATATATAGAACAACCTTAACTTAAATGGTTTGGCCACCTGGTCAGAGTGAATCCTCACCAATCACCATCAAGGGCGTTCTTCTCGAGAATGCGTGGAAAAAGACCAAGAGGAAGACCCAGAAGAAGATGGATAGATGCAGTGACAGAGACATGTAACAACAAAGGAAAATCACTAATTCAGACAGTCCAAGCAGTGTAAGAACAACAATGATATAACCACGACACCTTTTCGGTACCAGTGAAAAAGATAAAAGACAAGAACTCTATATATTCTATTTGTGTTGGCTACAGACTACACAGTTTGATTGTTTACTCTATGTCCGTTTGCTTTGAGTGAATGCTACTTCTTGTGTTAGTCAACTCTATTGTCCTGCTTGATTTGTTAGTGACACCAACCTTTTTCTGGTAATCAACTCAATATTCTATTTCTATTGAGTGAATGCTACTTTTGTGATAGGGACTTAAGTAGGGAAGCAAAGAGAAAAAAAAGATACTAGACAGCTTAAGAGAATGGCTTGACAGAAGGTCAACAACATAAATGATAAATAACTGTCGAGATAAGTTGTGGAGAGACGTGATCACCTACGCCAGCAGGCTCGGTACTTGATGATGATGATGATTTAAGTTCTCTGTACTATATATCGAGGGGGGGGGGGAGAGATCTCGGTAGCCTAGGTGGGAAAACCACACCGACTGGGCTACCGACGTTCAGATAACCCGTGTTCGATTCCCGCTGGAAGTAGTGTGGGGTGTACTATGGTTGAAAAAAAAAATACCCCGCGGTCGACCCGGCCGCTGGCAGAAATGGGTTCCAGCCAGGGTTTAGTATTCTGGAAAGGTGACGAATGCCGCCTCGCATCGTGTGTTTCGATACTTGAAGCGACACAATCTAGAAGTCTCCGAACACTTATAGACGGCCGAGAACATATGGGTAAAAACTCGCCTGCTAAGACGCTGATTCAAGTCTCGTGCTTTACCTTTGCCTTCATCTATACTTTTAAAACTGGTTTAGAGCAAATGCACAATTTGTGGTAGTGTTTAGTATATCTTGTTGGATATTAGGGGACTGGTTGGTCTTGAGGCAAGACGCCGGCCACGAGACAGAGAGATTGTGGGTTCAAATCCCGGTTGGTTGAGATTTTTATTTATGATTTCTCTCTGCGGCAACCACCCCTGGTCTCAGCAGCGAGACCCGGCTGGAAACGTCAATTACTCATCGACGGAAAAAATACGAGTACTTCCGAAGTCGGAGTTATCTGCCTGTGCGGCGAGGGACCCCTGTGCACACGGCTGACAGGGAAAAATGGATTAACACGCAAAATTAAGTTCCTAGTCTCTAGGGACTTCGTCAGAGGTCAAAGCTGGCAATCGAACCAAAAAAAAAAAAATCCTGATGGTTTGATGATTGAATACTGCAATCATGATGGTCTACTCTATAATCTGTATGTTATGAGCGAATGTTATAATTATATATATATATATAATATTCTAATAGTTCTGAGTTAAAGCTTATTTTTGCGATAGTCTCACTCACTTTCCTATCTGTGTTGATGTAAGGCTAATGGCGTGATAAACCACTGTATACTTATATTATGTTAGGATCATAATCACTGCTCATTGGAATACTCCACAGATGGTCCGATTTTCCCCTCGAAAATATGAAGAATCTCTTAAGAGGACCCTAACTGACGTGCACGAACTCCGTAGCACTGCCTGGGTACCATCGTGTGGTTAGATATTTTGTCCGGGCTGCGGCCATTTTTTTGGCCTAATCTTTTCGATTTTTAACTCTATCTATCTATCTATCTATCTGTCTATCTGTCTGTCTGTCTGTCTGTCTGTCTGTCTGTCTATCTATCTATCTAATTATCTAATTATCTATCTATCTATCTATCTATCTATCTATCTATCTATCTATCTATCTATCTATCTATCTATCTATCTATCTATCTATCTATCTATCTATCTATCTATCTATCTATCTATCTATCTATCTATCTATCTATCTATCTATCTATCTATCTATCTATCTATCTATCTATCTATCTATCTATCTATCTATCTATCTATCTATCTATCTATCTATCTATCTATCTATCTAATCTATTGTCCTTTCGACCGAAGACACATAGGGCAGAACCAACATCTCAAAAACAGAAAACTTGCATGCCAAAATGGCACATATTGCCAGGGATCACTGCTCTAAAATATATGGCTCTCTTTCCATGACAATACTTTTTACAATGACATACTGTCAAACCATCAATCAACTCCTTAGTCGCCTCTTACGACATTTTAAACTACGGGTACTTTAACGTGCACGAGTGCACACCGGATCTTTTATTTTTTAGCTGTAAATCGTGAGGGCTAGACATAGAATCTCACTACCCAAAGACCAGGAGATGGTTAAGCCACGGAGAAACCATGGATTTAGTTTCCTTTCTTTTTGAAAGAAAAAAAGATATTCCAATTGGTGGAACTGAACCCAGGACCTACTTGTCCAGAGGCCGGCAATTTACCTCTACACACCCCGCCTCCTTTTCTTTACTTATTTGTGTTGACAGAATCACTTGCAACAATTAGGCCGAGAGATTAAGAACAAACCCAGGCCAAAGCTGGTCTGGCTTCCTAACACCGAGTCTGCAAGAAGCGAGATTTGAAGAAAGACGAAGGCGGGGGGACCAAGTCACCGACCTGGTTGGTTGTACATTGTAGGTGTCTAACGTTACCGGGGCAGCCAGCTGCAGTGGCCTGGTCTATCGCCAGATGACCCGGTGACCTATTTTAGTCGCAGACCGTATAAATTAACTGGAATCTTCATCTAGCGGCCACGTTTATCATTTTCACACCCCTAACGGAAGTTGAGCTCCGCTTTCTCATTGGCAGAAACGAACAACACACGGGACTAGCACTTCTTGATTGCGCTCATAATCTATAATTGGATCATCATCATCATGTGCCTTACCGGTTGGCGTAGGTGATCATGTCCTTCCACAATCTTTTATCTACAGTGCATCGTATCAGTTCTGTTGTTGACTGTTTTCCATGACATGACACCAAGCTATCCAGTATTTTCTCTCTTTGTCGTCCGCGATCTCTCTTTCCTGTTATAATTGAATAGAAAGGAATATTTTGAAGATTGTATTTTGAAATCATTTTTTTTTTCTGTATCGTCTTCATGAATTTCATTTACCAGAAAACGTGATAATCCCCCACTACCACCCCTTCTACAGCTGTACGGGAGAATTGTAAAAGCTACTGAGGGCATACAAAATAATCAAATGATGAGGTACTATAAGTGACAGATATAAAATAAAAATAAATACGTGTATTGTAAAAACATAGGAAATGACAGTCCATGTTTGTAGTGCCTGTGTCGCGAAGAGGCGAGTTTGAATCTCCGTTTTGATTCTTCCAGCGCCTTTAACGTCTCACAGAGCACGGGGAGTTTTTCGCCACATTTCTCTGTTCTGGGCGAGATGTTTGATCTTATAAAATAAGTTTATGCCTGTTAAGCTTGGAGCCGCGATAGCTCAGTGGTTAGTGAACTGGACTACCACGGACAAGGGGTAGGGTTCGATCCCAACCGACGGCTTCCGGGTTCACCCAGCCTTAAATGGGTACCGGATTTTTTTCTGGGAAAGTAAAGCAGCACGGGCGTAATACTGACCACATTACCCCAAAAATCATGTGCTGAAGGTCTGTAAAATATAGGGTCACTAACACCATATTTCCCTATACGCCACTTGGTGTGACGGGGGTACTTTACTTTTTACTTTACTGTTAAGCTTGCTTCGCTTATCAAGGTTCTTTTAAGTGTTTTCTAGGTCTTCCTCTTTTTCTTTACACTGATGTTTCCTATACAAGAACTTGTTTTGAGATTCTGTTGTTGTCTTTTCTCAACACAAGTCGACATTCTCTTCCTAATTGTTGACGAGATCGTTCGTTGCATGGCCATTTCGCTAACTTAACTCGTAATAACAACAGAAGGTAGGAGACCTACAGGTAGACAAAAGGAAGTGTTCTGGGCGATCTGATGACGTGGTACGGAAGAAATCAATAGTAGAACTCGTGCGCATGCAACGCACAAGATTAAGGGTCATGTAGGGACATGATATTCAACGTTTCTCGGGAGGCAAAGGCGCACCTCGCACCAGCGGAGCTGGAAGTTGTCAGCGAACCACAGCTGATGGCAGTGCCAGGATCGGTGAATCAGAACCATCCAGACCCTGCTCCACGTCTCTGTGGTGCCTCCAGAAACAGACTAACCTGTCTAGTTTGGTCAAGCGAGTAGGGATCGAAGAGGGAAGATAACCCGGTACTCAAAATGTCGTGCTGAAATCGGATGTATTGGGCCAAAAAGGTGCAAATATCACAGTTATACTGCAACCCACAACACAACGCAGACACGCTCGCTTAACGTACTTTTAAGGGCGGATGACTAAGCTATATACTCCTTTAGTCATCGAAGCAAACGCAAGTAACGTTTCTTGGGTCGATACTTAGAGTTTTGTTATCAGTTATGTTATTAGTTATTTTATCAGTTATGTTATCAGCGATGTTAACAGTTATGTTATCAGTTATGTTATTAAGTTATGTTATCAGTTATGTTATCAGCTATGTTATCAGTTATTTTATCAGTTATGTTATCAGTTATGTTATCAGCGATGTTAACAGTTATGTTATGAGTTATTTTATCAGTTATGTTATCAGCGATGTTAACAGTTATGTTATGAGTTATGTTATGAGTTATGTTATCAGCTATGTTAACAGTTGTGTTATCAGTTATGTTATTAAGTTCCTTCCAGAAAACAGCACAGCTGTCACATTTAATGTCTACCTCTTTGATAACACATATCTGTGTACTTGAACACGGTTTTTTTTTGTGTTTAACTTTGAAGTTGCATTTTAGTTATCCCTCTAATAAAAATTGTCCACTCATTATCGATGTCGATGATGTCTACAATCTATTACACATCTCTCATTTCTTCAAGAAGATATTTTTAAAGGTGTGGTTCCAATTTCTGGCACACAAAACTGTCAATTTTTTAAGCGCAATTTGGTGTTAACATTATTGATAATTAAGTACATTACAACCTGTCAGAACAGCTGCTTCAAGACTGGCAGACTTTACGGGTAAGGATTTGAAATCTTCAATTTTCAACAACACATTTTGTTCAAATGTAAAATATACGAGTGGGGGGCTGGTTGGTCTTGAGGCAAGACGGCAGCCTCGAGACAGAGAGGTTGTGGGTTCATATCCCGGCTGCACCAGATGGGATTTTAATTTATGATTTCTCTCTGCGGTAACCATCCCTGGTCTCAGCAGTGAGACCCGGCGTGAAACGTCAATTAATCATGGACGGAAAAAAAATATGAGTACCTCAAACGTAAAATTAAGTTTCCCTATCTCTAGGGACTTCGTGAGAAGTAAAAACCTGGCGAACGCAAAAAAAAAAAAAATAATAATAATAAATAAATAAATAATAATACATGTAATAATAATAAATAAATAAATAATAATAATAATAAATAAATAAATAATAATAATAATAAATAAATAATAATAATAATAAATAAATAATAATAATAAATAAATAATATACGAGTATAATTCCAACCAATCAAATTAAATGTAAACTGATATAGATAACGTCAGGTTCCAGACAGGAGGGTTTTGGGTTCGAGCCTCGCCAGATGCGGTGGGAGTTGTTCTCTTTAAATTCGCTGTTTCTTCGTGGCTTGACCCTCTCCCTGTTTCTGCTTTAAGCAAATATAAAGGACTCAGAATAGCAAAAGACAGAAGTACTGGTAACAACAAAGAAAAGAACATCATCTCAGTGCAGAATAAAGACAAGTGGAACAATATTAAAACAGGTAAATGAATTTAAATATTTGGGAACTTTGTTAACCTCAGACGGAAGATGTACAAAAGATGTGAGATGCAGAATGACTCAGGCAAAATCAGCTTTCCAAAAAATGAGGAAGATACTATGCAATCTATTTTTGACAATAGAAACAAGAAAAAGAGTTCTTAAATATTATGTAGAGCCAGTCTTAACATATGGATGTGAATCATGGACAATAAGACAACAGACAAGAAAATCACTGGAGTCTGTAGAAATGTGGTTTTACAGAAGAATATTGAGAATACCATGGACAGCTAAGAAGAGCAATGAAGATGTTCTGAAAAAGGTCAAAGCAAAAAGAGAGCTAATTTCCAATATTAGGAAGAAACAATCATCATTTTTTGGCCATGTAATGAGAAGACAACAACTAGAATATATTGTAACAACTGGAAAAATTGAGAGACGAAGAGATAGAGGGAAGCAAAGAGAAAAAATAACAGACAGCTTAAGAGAATGGCTTGGCAGCAGGTCAACAACAGAAATGATAAATAACTGTCAAGATCGAAAGTTATGGAGAGACATGATCACCTACGCCAGCAGGCCCGGTACTCGATGATGATGATGATGATGTTTCTGCGTAGTGATAACCCGCGTCCAGTCCTCCCGAATAAAGAAACAAAAAACGAGGAGCTCCTTTGTGCATTCTGGGTACGAAGAGCTCTTGTCTGTTGGAAATAACAACGAGTAAGCCAAAAATATCCGCTGCCCGGACAAAATTAATGGTAAAAAGATGTAGAAAATAAGGGAAAAAGTTTATCTATCTATCTATCTATCTATCTATCTATCTATCTATCTATCTATCTATCTATCTATCTATCTATCTATCTATCTATCTATCTATCTATCTATCTATCTATCTATCTATCTATCTATCTATCTATCTATCTATCTGTCTGTCTGTCTGTCTGTCTGTCTGTCTGTCTGTCTGTCTGTCTGTCTGTCTGTCTGTCTGTCTCTCTGTCTGTCTGTCTGTCTGTCTGTCTATCTATCTATCTGTCTGTCTGTCTGCCTGTCTATCTATCTGTCTATCTGCCTGTCTGTCTGTCTGTCTGTCTGTCTGTCTGTCTGTCTGTCTGTCTGTCTGTCTGTCTGTCTGTCTGTCTGTCTATCTATTGTCCTTTCGAGCCGAAGACGGCACATAGGGCAGAACCACAATCCCAAAAACAGAAACGTTGCGTGCCAAAGTGGCACATATTGCAGTGATCACTGTTCTAAAATATATGACGCTGTTTCCATAACAATACTTTTTTTTTACAATGACAGCTTGTCAAGCCATCGATCAACCTCCTTAGTCGCCTCTTACGACATGCCTGGAAGGTCACAGTGTCACTATTATAAAAAAAATTATATTCGCTCAAAATTCCAACAAGGAAATAACTCTAGAGGGAAAACGGGATCTCTACAATACGCACTTCATCCCATCATTGTGTTACCAATGCCAGACTTGGACTCCTCAAGAACAATAAGAAAAATAATTACCACCGAGATGAAATGGGTTAGACGAATGACAAAAGAAAAAAAAAATAGTCCGAGAGATAAGATTAGAAAGGAAAAACTAAGAAAAAATTTCAGGAATAATTCCCGCCACAGAATGCATAAAGAAACAACAAATAAAATGGCTTTGGCCACATGATTAAAAAGAAATATAAACACACGACAAATCATCGAGTGCCGTCGCCGCATCGAAGGTTGGCTACCATGGAACGCCGCACCGCTCTGTCTCTTGCTTTGATGGTGCAGATTGGCATAGGCTGACTTGTCTATCTGTCTGATGTTATTCGTCCATGTTAGTCTTGGTCTGCCTCTTTTACCCTGTATTTTCCCTTACAAGATTACGTTTATTAGACTGCTGTGTCTTTTAACATGCTCCAAAAATCTAATTTGTCTTGTTTGAATTGTATTTAGTTTTTTTCTTTTCATTTTAGCTGTTATAAGACTTCATCGTTTGTTTTATTTTCTTTCCATCCAATTCTACCTATTCTTCTATAAATTCACAATTCAACGGCTTTAATTTTCTGTTCTGTTTTCGTTGTCTTATGTCCATGTGTGTGCACCATACATGAATGTTGAGAAGATATAACATTTTGTTATTCTTAATTTTAGCCCTGGTGTTATTTGTTTTGATGTTAGTATATTTTTCATGGCATTAAAATTACTTTTTTTTTCCATTTCTGCTCTTTTGTTTGTTTTAGTTGTACATTTTCCATCACACAACATAACACAACGAGCCTTTCATAAATTGTCACGAGAACACAAGACTCAAGAACCGACCACGAAAAGACAACTTGATGGAATATTAGAAACACTAGGAAACATAACAGCATGAGAGGTGAACAGAAGAGCAAAAGATTGCAAATTATATTTCTGCCTCGACGCTGAAAGGCAAATGTGGAAGGAAAGAGGAAGAAGAAGACACAAAGACAGCAATAGAGATATAGCGCCGGCGTACACGAACTAACAACATATATTCTCTATCTTTGTCATCACTCCGATATATATATATATATATATTTGTCCGCCAGTTTTCACCCCTGACGAAGTCCTTAGGAACTGAATTTTGCGTATTAATCCGTTTTTTTTCCCATTGCAACCGTATGTATAGGGGTCCCTATACACGCTATACCCACTTGCAGATGACTCACTTTTCGGAGGTACTCATTTTTTTTTTTTTTCAATTGATGAGTAATTGGCGATTCAAGCCGGGCCTCGCGTCTGAGACCAGGGGTGGTTGCCACAGAGAGAAATCACAAATACAAATCCCGACTGGTACAGCCGGGATCTGAACTGCCAATCTTTCTGTCTCGAGACCGGCGTCTAGCCTCGACACCAACCAATCCATTACTCCGATATTAAAACGAGACCAACCCTACTCTGATATTAAAACGAGACCAACCCTACTCTGATATTAAAACGAGACCAACCCTACTCTGATATTAAAACGAGACCAACCCTACTCTGATATTAAAACGAGACCAACCCTACTCTGATATTAAAAGGAGACCAACCCTACTCTGATATTAAAACGAGACCAACCCTACCCTGATATTAAAACGAGACCAACCCTACTCTGATATTAAAACGAGACCAACCCTACTCTGATATTAAAACGAGACCAACCCTACTCTGATATTAAAACGAGACCAACCCTACTCTGATATTAAAAGGAGACCAACCCTACTCTGATATTAAAACGAGACCAACCCTACCCTGATATTAAAACGAGACCAACCCTACTCTGATATTAAAACGAGACCAACCCTACTCTGATATTAAAACGAGACCAACCCTACTCTGATATTAAAACGAGACCAACCCTACTCTGATATTAAAAGGAGACCAACCCTACTCTGATATTAAAACGAGACCAACCCTACTCTGATATTAAAACGAGACCAACCCTACTCTGATATTAAAACGAGACCAACCCTACTCTGATATTAAAAATGAGCTTTACAAATGGTATAACACTGGCAATATCAAGGAACCTTTTATGGAGGATAGAGGAGCCAGTAGTGGGGTGTAACACACACTCCAACAAGGTAAGGTGACAGCTTTACAGAAAAGGAACACAACAAAATACCAATGTTTCGGCCAACATGCGGCCCTCTAAGGGTTATGGCTTCTATTTGCTATTACAAGAGCAGCTGGTCGAATGGTAGCACGTTTTTCTCTCAATGCGTTGAACTACGGGTTCAACTCACGGTAAGGTCAAACCAAGGTCTTCTGTATATAGGCCCAAGCGCGCGCAGCCATTTGTCTCATGACGTCACTAGGTCCGTCTGAAGCTTCTTGCAGTCAATACGCGAAATTCATTGCATTAAAGCAAGCTATTTGTCTTCCCCGTGTGACTACTGGGGCCTCCACGACGAAGGGACTGTTTTTGCCAATGTTACCAGCCACGCAAATCGTAAGAGACGACTAAGGAGATTTGGATTCGTCGCCTGTGGTGTCGAATAGGACGTGCACGGAGTAACCATGTCTCCATAATTTACCGATGCATTTTGGGAAATTCCGTGACAAGTGGTGAAGAGAATATAAGGAATTCTTGACTGCAATGAAACTGGTTTCATGGATAGAACAGGCTATTTTCTATCTCATAGGTGGTCTGGTCTTCGGAACTCCGGAGCACCACCTGCCTGTTTTATAGAGGATAGAAAGAAGAGAAAAGACAGGGAAGCATTTAACCCATGAAGTGGGGATGGATTAGTTCAGACCAGAGCGTGTACCACTCGCAATGTGGCCCACACAGACCTCCCTGGATGAGAAACTATACGGGCAGCCACATCACTGAAACAGACAGCTGCCTTCATAAGAGAATCCGAAGTCCTAGTCTGAATGAGCCATGATCTTTTTTTCTGGCTGTCTGTACATTTTATTTATCATATATTAGAAATTAGCTTTCTTTTTTGCTTTGGCCTCTTTCAGAGCTTTATCATTACTATTCTTAGCTGTCCACGGTACTCTCAATATTCTTCTGTAAAACACGATTTCTACAGCCTCAAGTGATTTTCTTGTCTGTTGTCTTATTCTCCATAATTCACATCATTATAACTTCTCAATAGTCATGTCAGCGTATCCAACGTCTTATAATAGTCGTATCAACATATCTAACTTCACAATAGTCATATCAACATATACAACTTCACAATAGTCATATCAACATATAAAACTTCCCAATAGTCACATCAACATATAAAACTTCCCAATAGTCATATCAACATATAAAACTTCCCAATAGTCGTATCAACATATAAAACTTCCCAATAGTCGTATCAACATATAAAACTTCCCAATAGTCATATCAACATATAAAACTTCCCAATAGTCATATCAACATATAAAACTTCCCAATAGTCATATCAACATATAAAACTTCCCAATAGTCGTATCAACATATAAAACTTCCCAACAGGCATATCAACATATAAAACTTCCCAATAGTCGTATCAACATATCTAACTTCCCAATAGTCGTATCAACAAATCTAACTTCACAATAGTTGTATCAACATATCTAACTTCTCAATAGCGATATCAACATATCTAACTTCTCAATAGCGACATCAACATATCTAACTTCTCAATAGCGATATCAACATATCTAACTTCTCAATAGCGATATCAACAAATCTAACTTCACAATAGTTGTATCAACATATCTAACTTCTCAATAGCGATATCAACATATCTAACTTCACGATAATCGTATCAACATATCTAACTTCACGATAATCGTATCAACATATCTAACTTCACAATTGTCGTATCAACATATGTAACAGCCTGTGATAGTCTTTAAGGCATCGCTGTTGTGTCAAGGCCGTCTATAGCTGTAAGGTAATCGAGCGAAGAAGGAAATCTTAGAAAACCCCACACAATGCTGACGTCATCACCCCACACAATGCTGACGTCATCAGCCATGCGATCTATAGCCAGCTGACGTCAAATACAACCAGCATGCAAGCTGAAAACGTCACAAAATGGGGAATATTCATTTCTGCCCGCTAGCCTTTCAACTACAGATAGTTATGCTGTTGTGCATGTCCGCCACCCCACCCATTGCAAATCTGAGCACTTGGGCCAGCCTGCCAATCTGCAGTTTCGTTGCCACACACACACACACACACACAATTACATGCACACACATCGGCCTGACCTGAACAGTAATGTCAAACACAAGAGCGCATACAAGAATAAGTCAAATCAACATATATGAGCTGTTTGACATTTCGAATCGAACTGAGGTTGAATCAAACTCGAATTAAATTTTAGAAAAAAATAAAAAAATTATCGATTAGTTTTAAGCGGTTAAAACAAAATAATAAATCACATTGTATAGCAATCATACTTACGTCACGCGCGTATAATACAACTATTTGTTGATATTAACTAGCATTAAGAGAGACCGTCTTCTAACTATTTATTCCTGTATATAGAACCGATCTTTGGTTATTGGAATCGATCTCACATGACTCACGGCAGACCGTTTGGTGCTCAGATTCTTTGCAAGAGATGACTCTAAGTGTGCACACTAATTGTTCCTGTGGCTCGCTGTTTACACACACACTTCTAGTTTGACGCTTCAGCCGCCCCGTCCTAGTAGTTGCTATAGCTCGTAACATGTTTGACTTCTGAAATCTCTCTCTGTTTGATCCACTACCTACCTACCCACCCACCTACCTACCTACTGTTCTATACGCCTGGATGTCTCTTTGTCTACCTGTCTGCCTGTCGGCTTAACTGCCTATCTACCTCCTACCTACATACCTGTCTTCCTACATACCTTGCTGTCTGTCTGTCCGTAGAGGATAACATAATGTAAACCATGATCATCACCGTCAGGTTGCATGTCCTTTGCAGAACGTTCGACCAAAGCCCGTCTGTAGGAATCTCTATCTCTAACCAGATCTCCCACAGAAAGTTGCATTCACCACAGCCCGTCTGTAGGAATTTCTATCTCTAGCCAGATCTCCCACAGAACGTTGCATTTACCACAGCCCGTCTGAAAGAATCTCTATCTCTAGCCAGGTCTCCCACAGAACGTTGCATTCACCACAGCCCGTCTGAAAGAATCTCTATCTCTAGCCAGATCTCCCACAGAACGTTGCATTTACCACAGCCCGTCTGAAAGAATCTCTATCTCTAGCCAGATCTCCCACAGAACGTTGCATTTACCTCAGCCCGTCTGAAAGAATCTCTATCTCTAGCCAGATCTCCCACAGAACGTTGCATTTACCACAGCCCGTCTGAAAGAATCTCTGTCTCTAGCCAGATCTCCCACATAACGTTGCATTTACCACAGCCCGTCTGAAGGAATCTCTGTCTCTAGCCAGATCTCCCAAAGAACGTTGCATTTACCACAGCCCGTCTGAAAGAATGTCTATCTCTAGCCAGATCTCCCACAGAACGTTGCATTTACCACAGCCCGTCTGAAAGAATCTCTTTCTCTAGCCAGATCTCCCACAGAACGTTGCATTTACCACAGCCCGTCTGAAAGAATCTCTATCTCTAGCCAGATCTCCCACAGAACGTTGCATTTACCACAGCCCGTCTGAAAGAATCTCTATCTCTAGCCAGATCTCCCACAACGTTGCATTTACCACAGAGAAACTGCTGGAAACTACTATTCGTGCAGTTTTGTCCAATAAACGTTTGTCTGCAACACAAGTATTCAGCCCTACGGGAGATACTTGCCTTAATAGGAAAGTACAGAAATACAATTTATTCCCGAGCTGTGATCGTAACCCTATGCTATAGTCATGAGAACGCCTGCGTGTAAGACTTTGTCCACAATAGGTAATTTTTTTTTAGTTAGCTGAGTGGCAGTGTTCCTAAGCGTTCGGCTTCTCGTGGCAAGGCGCAGTGCCATGGAGTACGGGTTCGATCCTGCTTCGGACCATTATATTGTTCTTTGTTTTTTTTCTGTTCTTGTTTATTTATCTTTTTTTTTTTTGAGTGCTATAATACATACCTCTTCCTTCTATGATCCCTATATCCACCACAGCCCGTCTGAAGGAATCTCTGTCATTAGCCAGATCTCCAACACAACGTTGCATTCACCACAGTCCGTCTGAAAGAATCTATGTCTCTAACTAGATCTCCCACTTCTTTTGTTGTCATGTTCAATATCTCCTTAATGTCTTTAAAACCACCTTCTTTTTGGTCTGCTCCTGATGCGTCGACCAGGAACCGCGCCTCTACTATACTATGTACTGTACTGTACTGTACTGTACTGTACTGTACTGTACTGTACTGTACTGTACTGTACTGTACTGTACTATATTATATTATATTATATTATATTATATTATATTATATTATATTATATTATATTATATTATATTGTATTGTATTGTATTGTATTGTATTGTATTGTATTGTATTGTATTGTATTGTATTGTATTGTATTGCATTGCATTGTATTGTATTGTATTGTATTATATATATTATATTATATTATATTATATTATATATATATTATATTATATTATATTATATTATATTATATTATATATTATAGACAAGGCTGTGTTCTGTCACCGGATTTGTTTTCACTTTACAGCGAATATATTATGAGATCAATAGTAGACAAAAAAGGAATTGAAGTCAACGGTCACAACATAAATAATTTGCGTTATGCGGATGATACAGTCTTAATAGCAGAGACAGAGAACGAACTACAAGAAATGATAGACATAATAGTAGAAGAAAGCAACAAGAAAGGTCTCAGTCGGAATAGTAAGAAAACAGAAGTAATGGTTATATCGAAGAAACAATCACCACCATCATGCAGCATAAAAATAAACGAGACAAATCTGAAACAAGTGCAACGTTTCAAATACTTGGGCACAATGATAACATCAGATGGAAGATGCACCACAGAAATAAAAAGCAGAATAGCTCAGGCCAAAATAGCATTTCAGAAAATGAAAAATATCTTATGCAACAAATCTATGTCAATAAAAATGAGAAAGAGAGTTCATCGGTGCTATATAGAACCAATTCTGACCTATGGAAGCGAATCATGGACAAAGAAATGAAAAGACGATTAGAGGCCACAGAGATGGGATTTCTCAGAGGAATGTTGAAAGTTCCCTGGACAGCTAAAAAGACCAATGAGGAAGTTCTCAAAGAGGCCAACACAAAAAGGGAGCTCTTAAAAAACATCAGAAAGAAGCAATCAACATTTTTCGGGCACATCATGAGAAGAGGAAAGTTGGAATACTTGGTTACAACTGGCAAAATAAAAGGAAAGAGAGATCGCGGACGACAAAGAGAGAAAATACTGGATAGCTTGAAGTCATGGCATGGAAAACAGTCAACAACAGAACTGATACGATGCACTGTAGATAGAAGATTGTGGAGGGACATCATCACCTACGCCAACTGGTATGGCACATGATGATGATATTATATTATATTATATTACATTGCTTTGCATTGTATTGTATTGCATTTCATCGTATTGTGGTATATTGTATTACTATGTTATATTATATTATGTTATATTATATTATGTTATATTGTGTACATCGGACGTGTTTCAGTTTTTATTTTTTTTTTTTTTGTAGGAGACAATCCCACCCCCTCACACACGCCTTTTCTCTAAATCATACGGAGATTTGTTTGTGTTGCTTATTTATCAAAAAAAAGCAATAACAAAAAAAAGCAATAACAAAAAAAGCAATAACAAAAAAAAGCAATAACAAAAAAAGCAATAACAAAAAAAGAATAACAAAAAAAGCAATAACAACAAAAGCAATAACAACAAAAGCAATAACAAAAAAGCAATAACAAAAAAAGCAATAACAAAAAAGCAATAACAAAAAAGCAATAACAACAAAAGCAATAACAACAAAAGCAATAACAACAAAAGCAATAACAACAAAAGCAATAACAACAAAAGCAATAACAACAAAAGCAATAACAACAAAAGCAATAACAATAAAAGCAATAACAACAAAAGCAATAACAACAAAAGCAATAACAACAAACGCAATAACAAGAAAAGCAATAACAAAAAGCAGCAATAACAACAAAAGCAATAACAATAAAAGCAATAACAAAAAAAGCAATAACAACAAAAGCAATAACAACAAAAGCAATAACAAAAAAAGCAATAACAAAAAAAGCAATAACAAAAAAAGCAATAACAACAAAAGCAATAACAACAAAAGCAATAACAAGAAAAGCGTTAACAACAAAAGCAATAACAAGAAAAGCAATAACAACAAAAGCAATAACAACAAAAGCAATAACAACAAAAGCAATAACAATAAAAGCAATAACAAGAAAAGCAATAACAACAAAAGCAATAACAACAAACGCAATAACAAGAAAAGCAATAACAAAAAAGCAATAACAACAAAAGCAATAACAACAAAAGCAATAACAAGAAAAGCGTTAACAACAAAAGCAATAACAACAAAAGCAATAACAACAAAAGCAATAACAACAAAAGCAATAACAACAAAAGCATTAACAATAAAAGCAATAACAAGAGAAACTCCAGAAACAATGCAATGAAGAGGAAATGCCGGCCATGTAGGATGCTGCGACCCGGGTAGGTTGTGTTAAAAAAAAAAAAAAAAAAAAGTAAAGTACCCCCGTCACGCAAAGTGGCGTATAGGGAAATATGGTGTTAGTGACCCTATATTTTACAGACCTTTAGCACATGATTTTTGGAGTAATGTGGTCGGTATTACGCCCGTGCTGCTTTACTTTCCCAGAAAAAAAATCCGGTACCCATTCAAGGCTAGGTGAACCCGGAAGCCGTCGGTTTGGATCGAACCCTACCCCTTGTCATTTGTAGTCCAGTTCACTAACCACTGAGATATCGCGCCTCATGGGTAGGTTGTGTGCTTGCAAAAATTATCACGTGACCTGTCATGGACAGGGCTGTGCTAGAAGAGAGAAAAAGATGACACGAGGAGAACAATTAAATCAGAAATACACAGTATGGGTCAGATTTGAGGCACTCTGTTGTCTTCCTGCAGAACGTCACTAACTCTCCAATAATATCTGGGCTAAGATCTGTCAGCGACTTTAAGTGGACTATTTGCGCCACAATTAGTGTATTAGAAGTAATCAATAACCTGCTCCACCTCTCCAGGCGGCCTGGCGTGATACCGACCACATCACTCAAAAATATGTTCAGGTCATATAAAAATATTGTCACCAACACTAAATTCCTCTTATGCTTTAGCATGGCGTGGAAGAGACTTTTAACTTGACTATCCTACACCTCTCTCTGTGGTTGCGATGGGTACAGACCAACTTGACTGGCCAAGTGAGTTACAATAAAAATCGGATTTCGGTAGCCAAAAATAGCGCGTTGAAATTGGACGTGTTGAGTTGAAAGTTGTAAGTGATCACAATTTGCTCACAGACAGAACAAACTATCACATTTCAGAAAACGAAGGCTCTCATTAAAGCTGTGACAGACTTCGGCCATCAAAAGGGGAACTATCACTTCCTTGAAAGAACAGCAAAGGTGTTCCTATTCTCCATCAGATCAGGATACAGCAGACTAAGTCATTTGTACAGGCTGAAACTGGTCCCATCAGTAAGTGTGGACAGGTAACATGTACAGCTGAACTGTGACTACAACATGTCCAGTAAGTGTGGGCAGGTAACATGAACAGCTGAACTGTGACTGCAACATGTCCAGTAAGTGTGGACAGGTAAACGGACAGCTGAACTGTCACTGCAACATGTCCAGTAAGTGTGGACATGTAACATGAACAGCTGAACTGTGACTGCAACATGTCCAGTAAGTGTGGACAGGTAAACGGACAGCTGAACTGTGACTGCAACATGTCCAGTAAGTGTGGACAGGTAACACGGACAGCTGAACTGTGACTGCAACATGTTCAGTAAGTGTGGACAGGTAACACGGACAGCTGAACTGTGACTGCAACATGTTCAGTAAGTGTGGACAGGTAAACGGACAGCTGAACTGTGACTGCAACATGTCCAGTAAGTGTGGACAGGTAACATGAACAGCTGAACTGTGACTGCAACATGTCCAGTAAGTGTGGACAGGTAAACGGACAGCTGAACTGTGACTGCAACATGTCCAGTAAGTGTGGACAGGTAAACGGACAGCTGAACTGTGACTGCAACATGTCCAGTAAGTGTGGACATGTAAACGGACAGCTGAACTGTGACTGCAACATGTCCAGTAAGTGTGGACAGGTAACATGAACAGCTGAACTGTGACTGCAACATGTCCAGTAAGTGTGGACAGGTAAACGGACAGCTGAACTGTGACTGCAACATGTCCAGTAAGTGTGGACAGGTAACATGAACAGCTGAACTGTGACTGCAACATGTCCAGTAAGTGTGGACAGGTAAACGGACAGCTGAACTGTGACTGCAACATGTCCAGTAAGTGTGGACAGGTAACACGGACAGCTGAACTGTGACTGCAACATGTTCAGTAAGTGTGGACAGGTAACACGGACAGCTGAACTGTGACTGCAACATGTTCAGTAAGTGTGGACAGGTAAACGGACAGCTGAACTGTGACTGCAACATGTCCAGTAAGTGTGGACAGGTAAACGGACAGCTGAACTGTGACTGCAACATGTCCAGTAAGTGTGGACAGGTAAACGGACAGCTGAACTGTGACTGCAACATGTCCAGTAAGTGTGGACAGGTAACATGAACAGCTGAACTGTGACTACAACATGTCCAGTAAGTGTGGACAGGTAACATCGACACCCGAACTGTAAACGCGACATGTCCAGTGAGTGTAGACAGGTAATAGGGAAAGCTGAACTGTGACTCCCACATGTCCAGTGAGTATGGACAGGTAACACGGACAGCTGAACTGTGACTCCCACATGTCCAGTAAGTGTAGACAGGTAATAGGGAAAGCTGAACTGTGACTCCCACATGTCCAGTGAGTATGGACAGGTAACACGGACAGCTGAACTGTGACTCCCACATGCCCAGTAGGTATGGACAGGTAACACAGACAGCTGGACTGTGACTGCAACATGTCCAGTAAGTGTGTACAGGTAACACAGATCTCTGAACTGTGACTGCAACATGTCCAGTAAGTGTGTACAGGTAACATAGACAGCTGAACTGTGACTGCAACATGTCCAGTAAGTGTGTACATGTAACACAGACAGCTGAACTGTGACTACAACATGTCCAGTAAGTGTGTACATGTAACACAGACAGCTGAACTGGAACTGCAACATGTCCAGTAAGTGTGTACATGTAACACAGACAGCTGAATTGTGACTGCAACATGTCCAGTAATTGTGTACATGTAACACAGACAGCTGGACTGTGACTGCAACATGTCCAGTAAGTGTGTACATGTAACACAGACAGCTGAATTGTGACTGCAACATGTCCAGTAAGTGTGTCATGTAACACAGACAGCTGAACTGTGACTGCAACATGTCCAGTAAGTGTTTCATGTAACACAGACAGTTGAACTGTGACTGCAACATGTCCAGTAAGTGTGTCATGTAACACAGACAGCTGAACTGTGACTGCAACATGTCCAGTAAGTGTGTACATGTAACACAGACAGTTGAACTGTGACTGCAACATGTCCAGTAAGTGTGTCATGTAACACAGGCAGCTGAACTGTGACTGCAACATGTCCAGTAAGTGTGTCATGTAACACAGACAGCTGAACTGTGACTGCAACATGTCCAGTAAGTGTGTACATGTAACACAGACAGTTGAACTGTGACTGCAACATGTCCAGTAAGTGTGTACATGTAACACAGACAGTTGAACTGTGACTGCAACATGTCCAGTAAGTGTGTACATGTAACACAGACAGTTGAACTGTGACTGCAACATGTCCAGTAAGTGTGTACATGTAACACAGACAGCTGAACTGTGACTGCAACATGTCCAGTAAGTGTGTACATGTAACACAGACAGTTGAACTGTGACTGCAACATGTCCAGTAAGTGTGTCATGTAACACAGACAGCTGAACTGTGACTGCAACATGTCCAGTAAGTGTGTCATGTAACACAGACAGCTGAATTGTGACTGCAACATGCCCAGTAAGTGTGTACATGTAACACAGACAGCTGGACTGTGACTGCAAGATGTCCAGTAAGTGTGTACATGTAACACAGACAGTTGAACTGTGACTGCAACATGTCCAGTAAGTGTGTCATGTAACACAGACAGCTGAATTGTGACTGCAACATGTCCAGTAAGTGTGTACATGTAACACAGACAGCTGGACTGTGACTGCAACATGTCCAGTAAGTGTGCCATGTAACACAGACAGCTGAACTGTGACTGCAAAATGCCCAGGTAGTTGCACAAGGAACACTGACCAAGAGAAGCACACAACCGTAAGCTGTATGGAGATGCAGAGAAACTCTCAAACACAGCCACATACTTAAAAAAAAGCCTAACATTTTGTAATAATTATTATGACAGACATCGATCGAACGAAAAGAAAGAAAGAATGACAACATCTTGCTGAATACCACACGTAACAATACATCGTTTCATCATTCCAAGAGAGAAAGTGAAGTTGTACCCCATTACCTTCAATGCGGTAGCGATACATGATGATGATGATTATGATCAGCGAGACACAAATTATCACTCTTTATTATAGCATTCTTTGACGTCTCTGTTTGAGGAGGAATGAGCACCTATCTGTCTGCCTGAAGTGCAATTATATCGTTTCTATTAATGGGTAACAGTTCTAACATGTTCATTTGGCCGTCAGTTGGGTGGGAAAGGTTGAACACTGCCGATCTAGGCCAGACCTCGTTCAAGTCTCCACATTTGCCGTAGCTTTGTAGCGTGGGATGAGATCGATGAGCCAGGTAGCCATTGCTAGTAGCCGGGCCAGAGATTGAAATTGTCCCACTACTTTTCTTATGGATTAGCACCACAATTAGATCTTTGTGGCATTCTCGTGTCTCTTTCATCCTTGTCTCGGCGACTGACAAAGAAACTTGGCGAGGAAATACAAATATGATAATCACTGGAAAAATGGTTCGTGGCTCCTGGGAGTTGGTGGCTGGAAACAACTCCTAGCTGGGGCTGTGACATGATGTCAGTGTTTGGTGATGCGGAACGTGGGTCTGTTAGCGATGAGGTAGGGGTGGGAAAGACAAAGGACAGTGGAGTAGAGGAACCTGTTTGATGTGGGTTTAGAACGAAGAAATGCAATATTTAGTCTGAAGTTTTCTTCTGCCTTTACATTCGCTTATCGATTATTTCTCGATGTAGTCCTCCCTTAAAATGACGTAATTTAAACAGTTACTGTTTCTTCTTCTTCATTCGTTCACTTGAAATATTTGGTATATTTATTAAATGTCGTTTCTTAATATTATGTTTTTCTTTTTTTTTTTTTTTTTTGTTAGTTCTTGCAGAGGTCTATATACTTTTGTACGTCGTTGTATCTATGGGTCATAGGTTTTCTTCAGTCTACTATATTCATTACAGTCTTGAATATTGTGTTCAGCAGTCCACTTCTACATGTGGCTGAAATGCTAATCTTGAATCGTGTACACGTATGAACATGGATTCGACTGTATCTTGGTAGCAGTTTATATAAGTAAGTAAAAAAGTATCCCTGTCACGCCAAGTGGCGTATAGGGAAATATGGTGTTAGTGAACCTATATTGAGTTATTGAGTTATTGAGTTATTTGCGGGTCATCATCATTGCACTCCGAACATGTCCATAGGTGCTCAGATCCCCTCCTCAGCAATTCCCTCAGTGTCCAGCGACTGACGACTCCAGTTATATGTTGGTTGATAAGTCTTCTTACACGGCCACCAAGTTTCTCATTTCTGGCTGTGCCCATCTTAACTCCCATTTCCATCATCCGAAGAAGTGACGTGGATCTGTGTCTGTCGAAGTCCTGTGCTCTTCCCACATCTCGGAGTGCATTGATGACGTCCGCCCGATCCATCGGTTGCCCGTCCTCAACGACAGCGCAGCTAGCCAACCTGTCCGCTCTCTCATTTCCCCGTACTCCCGCATGTCCAGGGAACCTATATTTTACAGACCTTCAGCACATTATTTTTTGGGTAATGTGGTCAGTATTACGCCCGTCTACTTTACTTTCCCAGAAAAAAATCCGGGACCCATTTAAGGCTGGGTGAACCCGGAAGCCGTCGGTTGGGATCGAACCCTACCCCTTGTCCGTGGTAGTCCAGTTAACTAACCACTGAGCTATTGCGGCTCCCAGTTTATATAAGGCTAATAATTATACACCACTTTGGCCGACATATTCGACCTCAAGACGGCATGGGTGGGGAAGGTCTTTATCAGTAATGGTTTACTGATCAAGTTGACATGATTTAGTTTGAATCTATGCAGTGGACACTGGGTGATCTGTGGGCAGAGAGATCATTGCAGACAAAAAAAGGCAATTGACAGTGCTCGGAAGGAGTCAAGGCAAAGAAATTAATATAAATGCGTAAAATAAAGAAGCTGTAGTAAAGCTGATTGTAAAGGAGAAATGAAAAAAATGGTACGGTTAAAGCTTTACGTAATTAATGGACGACACAAATTCGACGTTTTGACTCAATAGGCCTTCAGCAGGAAGGTCTATCGAGCCGACATGTGTTGACAGTGCTTGGCAGCTTTCATCAGAACAACTGCACTAGAACATATCAAGATACTACTGCACTTCCGAAAATCTCAGGAAAAAAATTAAATTTTCTAGACAAATGAGTCATAATCAAAGATAAAATCAAATTCCAGACCCAAAAATACAATATTTAAGTCGGATGTGTAGAGCCCAAAAAGCTTAAAAAAAAAAAAAAAAAAAAAAGTACAGCGTAACGCAACAACGCATACTTGAAGTTGCAGTTGAAAAAGAGGACAAATGATCTTGGGACCACAAAAGATGAAAAATGGGAGACAAAGAAAATCAAAGAGAAGAGAAGTAGAAGTGCGCTTTTAAGAATTGAAAATGTAAAGAAATATTGTAGTTTGTTGAGATCTCAAGCTTCTGTTGAGGTCAAGAGGTTAGGCTCGATCTCGATCGATATCATCTAGGATCAAACAGCCTTAAATGCATACCCAATATTTATATTTTTCATGGAAAATAAAAACGGTACTGGTGTAGTTCTGACCACATTACCCCCAAAATATGAGCCTTTGATGGAAAAATTGGACGCTGGACTCATACAACATGAAGATCAACATAAACAAAACCGAAGTAATGGCAATAGCGAGAAAGAAAGAAAAACTAAACATAATAATAGATAATACAACTCTGAAGCAAGTAGACAATTTTAAATATCTGGGTAGCACGTTAACACAAGACAATAACCAAGAGACAGAGATAGATATAAGGTGTAACAAAGCATGCCAAGTTATAGGCCAAGTATCAACACTATTGAAAAACAAAGCAATAACTACGGAAGCAAAAAGGGCAATTTACAAATCAATTTTTCTACCAACTCTGTGCTATCAGTGCCAGAATTGGACGCTGGACTCTAGAACAATAAGAAAGATAACGACCACCGAAATGAAATGTGTCAGAAGAATGACAGGAAACAGCTTAAGGGACAGAGTAAGAAACACCGACCTGAGGAAGAAACTCGAAATTGAACCAGCCATCGAATACATAAAGAAACAACAGACAAATTGGTTCGGTCACATAACAAGACAAAAAGAACTAACAATGATTCAAAGAGCCATAAACAAACGCTAAGAAAATGCCAGATTAAGAGGAAGACCGAGAAAGAGATGGATAAAGGGGATATTAGAGTCACTAGGAGGGATAACACCAGAAGAGGCCACCAGAAGAGCAAAGAATCGCAGATTGTATCTCCCCTCGACGCCAACGGCAATGGAGGAAGGTTAGAAGAAGTAGATGGAAACATTTGGGCACTACTCCATATTCTCTTTGCGAAGCATTCGGTGAGTGAGGGGATCCTTCCTTCCTTCCTTCCTTCCTTCCTTCCTTCCTTCCTTCCTTCCTTCCTTCCTTCCTTCCTTCCTTCCTTCCTTCCTTCCTTCCTTCCTTCCTTCCTTCCTTCCTTCCTTCCTTCCTTCCTTCTTCCCTTTTGATAGTTCCAAACCAAACGGAGAAGAGGGAGGGCTATTTCAGAGACAGAATAAGTCTGGATAGAGATAGAACATGTTGCATGTTCGATTCCTCGCCGAGTTGCCGCGTCCCTGTCTCAGATGAGATCGATGTCTAGACTTCTTGAGCGAGGGCGCTGATCGAAGAGCCCCTTGTGCACGTGGCTTCCAGTGAGGATAACAGAGCGTGCTGACGTCACAAAGGCTTAAATTGCGAAATCGTAGAAATGATTGTGTATCGAATCAACCACAATTATCCTGGTCTGTGGGAAAAGTAGAGAAGCATGAAGTGATAGAAATAGTTTATATTCGCCCTAGAGTATAATAGTAAAGTTGATTTGTAAATACCTGAATACAGACCCGTCGACAGGTATTGGAGGGAATTAGAAATAAATAAAATAATAATAAATAAAAATAACTTGGAGATTGAATTATTATTCCCATTAACGAGAAAATATTGTTAAAGTTGGTTTTGTAAATGACTAAATAGAAACCAGAGGATAGGCAATGAGGGAAATTGCAGACGTTTTTTTTTAAAAATTATTTTAAAAAAAAGAAGTTTCTACGTTTTTATTTCTTTGATGCGCTATAGTGATGTCAGAAGACGTACAAACTACTGACTGCCGTGTCGGTCTATGATATCAGAAGATGTACCGATGTGTGATGTCAGAAGACGTACCGATGTGTGATGTCAGAAGACGTACCGATGTGTGATGTCAGAAGATGTACCGATGTGTGATGTCAGAAGATGTACCGATGTGTGATGTCAGAAGATGTACCGATGTGTGATGTCAGAAGATGTACCGATGTGTGATGTCAGAAGATGTACTTCCTGTATATACATACATACTATCTATCTATCTATTGACCTTTCGAGCCGTGACCGGCCCATAGGGCGTAGACCAAGATACACCTTCTCCTATATGAATTAGCAGTTTTCTTTTAAAGATATTTTATCATATGATCTGTCTCTGTTCTGTGCAAGACAGTTCTATCCAATGAAGCCTTCTGGCTCATCGATTTCTATTCTAAAGATAATGTTTCATCTGTTGCACGACATATGCGTAATAGGTCTTTACAAATCAAAACAAAACATATAATATTCTTACTTTAGAGAGATCGCTAGGAAGAAGTAGTTTGAAAGAAGAGAATCTACGTGGATATCTAGAATGTGTGAATTCGGGGTGAAGTTTGACATTGCCAGAACTGAGCAATTTTCTTGAAAAAAAATAGAGGAATTGTCCAGTAACACCGATAGCGCAAAAGTTTGTTGATAAAAAAAAAATGGTAAAGTACCCCCGTCACACCAAGTGGCGTATAGGGAATATGGTGTTAGTGATCATACATTTTACAGACCTTCGGCACATGATTTTTGGGGTAATGTGGTCGGTATTACGGGGTAATGCCCCGTGCCGCTTTACTTTCTCAGAAAAAAATTCCGGTACCACCTTAAAGGCTGGGTGAACCGGAGGCCGTCGGTTTGGAACGAACCCTACCTCTTGTTCTTTGTAGTCCAGTTCACTAACCACTGATTTCACAAACCGATTTCTCCATCATCTGATGAGGTTAAATGGCTGCCTGGCTTAGTGCTGACATCATGACCAACAAATGTGCCAATGGTAGTAAAAATATGGACACAACACTTCTTCCGCTAATTTTGCTACACCTCTAGACATAAACAAATTAATAAGTTCGAATCGAGTGTTCGTTAGCTCAAAGCTGGTGACATCTCTCTATAGCTTGTCAAGATATGGGTCTACTAATGACATCATCATTTTTTGGCTATATAATGAGAAGAGAACAACTGGAATATATTGTAACAACCGGAGAAATTGAGGGACGAATAGATAGAGGGAAGCAATGAGACAAAATACCAGACAGCTTAAGAGAATGGCTTGGTAGAAGGTCAACAACAGAAATGATAAATAACTGTCGAGATCGAAAGTTGTGGAGAGACATGATCACCTACGCCAGCAGGCCCGGTACTTGATGATGATGAATGACCAGAAGAGCGCTCTTGTCATAGCATTTATCGTGTATTAGGCACGATCGTAGCATATGTTCGGCAGCCATTTTACTTGTGCCACAGTCACATTCAACAGAGGTTCCTATTCTTAGGGTGTTGAAAAGATGCTACTTCAATGCACCCAAAATCTCATTTTTCTTGTTTTAATTTGTGTTTAGTAGTTCTCTTTTCATTATTTTAAGACTTCATCTTTTGTTTCTTTTCTTTCCCCCCAACTCTACCTATTCTTCTATAAATCCACATTTCAAAGGCTTACAATTTCTCTTCTATTTTCTTGTCTAGTGTCCATGTTTCTGCAACATACAAGAATGTTGAGAAGATATAACATTTTGCTATTTTTCTTCGGAACACTAACACAATATTCCTATATGACACACTCTTTTACTATTTCCTTTGCTAGTAAAATCAATGAATTGAAACAGAAGAAAAATTTCAAATATATGTTAAATTTAATATCAGTTATTATAAGAAAGCCGGTAAAGGAGAACAGTGGATGTAATTAATAAGATAAATTAAAAAAATGAACCTAAAAAAAAGATGTAATAAAAGTAACGGTATACCCATAGCATTAATGTCTTTGGAGAGTGGAGAATAGGGGTTTCATCACCTGTGTACTTTTACAATTTGCCTTTCTTTGACTGATCTCAAGGTCAATTTAAAACTTGCTGATTCTTTGCTCTATTTTAGCTGCTTGTGAATCACTTAAATAGG
Organism: Megaustenia siamemsis; assembly: GCA_032433765.1. Lineage (NCBI taxonomy): Eukaryota > Metazoa > Mollusca > Gastropoda > Stylommatophora > Ariophantidae > Megaustenia > Megaustenia siamemsis. The sequence goes on along the minus strand of JAVIAB010000050.1, from coordinate 39,037,892 downwards.
GAGAAATGCTAATTTCTTTCCCTAACAAAAAATGCTAATTCCTTGCTCTATTTTAGCTGTTTGTGAATCACTTAAATAGGGAGAAATGATAATTTCTTGCTCTATTTTAGTTGTTTGTGAATTACTTAAATAGGGAGAAATGCTAATTCCTTGTTCTATTTTTGTTGTAACTAACGGCAAATGTGATTTGAAAATAGAAGGATAAGGATGAAAAGAAAAACGTAGAATGAAATATAATATAAGCAAATCCCGTCATCATCATCTTGCTAGTTCCTGTTGGAACTTGGCTCTCCGGACAGACACACCGATATCTGGCATCGTCTTCTTCTCTTCTTGACTTTGCCACAGCCTACTATAGATTTACTAAGGTCCGCAGACAGAAAATAATAACCGAAAAACCACCAACTTGCGTGACGTGTTCAAATACAGAAGATATAGACGGCTGACCTCACTGTACCCACCATCATCCCTGCTCGCAAAGCTGGAAACGTCACGCTTGTTTCTCGTTTTCCAGGAATTCCGTCTCAGCTAGCAGGCCATATGAAATCTATAGCTGGCTGTGGCTTGCCTCTCCCTCTCTGAGCTATTACCATGCCGTCTGAAATGATCTGCACCGGGGCATCATATGGTTTTATGTAAAAGTAAAGGTTCCCTCTACGCCTTGCTAATCGTATGGGGAATATTTCTATTGGTATGTTATATATCATTAAATTATTATAATAGGACTCTAGAAACAGGAATGCAATGGCTGCACAGAATATTTAATGCATCATGGCACCAATAACAAGCCCCAGAAGACTGGCAACAGGCAATCATCATACCAATATGGAAAAATAAAGGTAACAAAAGAGACTGCAATCAATATAGAGGTATATCTCTTCTCAGCCATGTAGGAAAGCTATACGCCAAAATCTTGGAAAAAAGGCTGAGACCAATAATAGAACTACAGTTAAGCGATTCTCAAATGGGGTTCCGAAAAAAAACAGAGGATGTACCGAAGCACTATTCACATTAAAACAGCTTGCAGAAAAAACGACAGAACACAATCAAAACTTATACATAGCCTTCATTGACCAGGAAAAAGCATTCGACAGAGTAAACAGAGAACAGGGAATAATAGAACAAAGGAGTATGTGTTAGCACTCGGAAAAATTATCCCTGTGTGTCGTGGACTGGAAGTCAACATATTTCGATTATTTTGTTTTTTTTTATGTTTAGTTACTAGTTAGCTATGTAGGATTAGTTTTATTTATTCACATATCTGTGTGTGTATGTTGTTTGTTTGTTCCTGATGAAGGCCTATTGAGCCGAAACGTCGTTCGAATCTTCTTCTAGCTTCTAACATACCATTTTTTTTTTTTCAATTTTTCCTCGCATTCAGCTTTACTGCAGCTTCGCCTTTTTATGCATTCACTTGCATTTCTTTGCCGTAACCCCTTATTAAAAGTCTCTATGTCAACAGCAGCTGCAGGGTCAGAACAGCAGCAGGCTACACAGACCACTTCGAAGTTAGATCAGGTGTAAGACAGGGGTGTGTACTATCCCCCCTACTGTTAATTACATACATGGACCATATATGCAAGCTAGCCAACCCATCAGAGACAGAGGAGATCAACGAGCTTTTATTTGCAGACGATCAGGCACTAATACATGAAACAATAGAAGACCTACAAGAACACTTAAACAAACTCAACATCTCAGGCACAAAATACAACATGAAAATCAACATCAACAAAACAGAAGTCATGAATGTCGCCAAAAATAAACAGAACACCAACATAACTATAGAAGGCAGACAACTGAAACAAGTAGAGGAATTCAAATACCTAGGAAGTCTAATGACAAACTATAATCCTCAAACAGCAGAGATAGAATCAAGATGCAACAAAGCTTGTCAAATCATCGGACAGTTATCACCACTATTGTCCAACAAGGAAATAGCTCTGGAGGCAAAACGAGCACTATACAATACAATCCTCATCCCAACGTTATGCTACCAATGCCAGACCTGGACCCTAGATGCAAGAACAATAAGACAAATAACCTCTACAGAGATGAGATGTGTTAGACGAATGACAGGAAACAGTCTGAGAGATAAGATCAGAAATGAAGAACTGAGAAAAAAGCTAGGAATAGCCCCCGCCATAGAATATATAAGGCAACAACAGATAAAATAGTTTGGCCTCGTGACAAGGCAGAAAGAACAAAACACAACACAACGAGCCTTCAACAAACGTTGTGAGAACACCAGACCCAAGGGTCGACCACGAAAAAGATGGTAATTGATTAGAAACACTAGGAAACATAACAGCAGCACAGGCGAGCAGAAGAGCAAAAGACCGCAAATCATATTGCCCCTCGACGCTGAAAGGCAGATGAGGAAGGAGAGAAGAAGAAGAAAGTTGACAAGATTAATTAAAACTAAAATTGGTAAGATTAATTAAAACTAAAATTGACAAGATTAATTAAAACTAAAATTGACAAGATTAATTAAAACTAAAATTGGCAAGATTAATTAAAACTAAAATTGACAAGATTAATTAAAACTAAAATTGACAAGATTAATTAAAACTAAAATTGACAAGATTAATTGAAACTAAAATTGGCAAGATTAATTAAAACTAAAATTGACAAGATTAATTAAAACTAAAATTGACAAGATTAATTAAAACTAAAATTGGCAAGATAGAATTGGTTTTCCTAGTTAAATTAAAACCAAAATTTGTAAGATTTATTAATACTAAATTTGGTAAGATTAATTAAACTAAAATTGACAAGATTAATTAAAACTAAAATTAGCATGATTAATTAAAACTAAAATTGGCAAGATAGAATTGGTTTTCCTAGTTAAATTAAAACCAAAATTGGTAAGATTTATTAATACTAAATTTGGTAAGATTAATTAAACTAAAACTGGCACGATTAATTATAACTAACATTGGCAAGATTAGTTAAAACTAAAATTGACAAGATTAATTAAAACTGAACTTTGGCAAGATTAATTAATTAAAACTAAAATTGCACTCTGCGATTAAAGTATGCTGTGACCCTAGAGTCTGAGAGAGACACAAAGATATCAACAACCAAGGATAACTCCACCAAGAGCAACAACAAGGTTTAAAAGCATAAATCGTAAATCCACAATTACAAAGACCTGTAAGAACATTTCACAGCATGCTCACACATTCCATAGTGAAATCTATAAGTCGATAACTGCTGCACAGTTATATCTAACTGGCTATATCTAACAGAACTTATAAGAGCTATCCAAGTTGGACTCAAACATCTACATCACTCTATGTCTGGCTATCTTTATGTTTCTTTTTTGGCTGATCTCTCAACTTCATTTCTGGCTGTCTATTTTTCATAGAAGGGGATACAAGTAAAGAAATTAGAATCAGACTGGCTAAAGCAGCAATGTCTTTCAGAAGCCTTGAAAAGTTGTCGAAATTAAAACTCATCAGCACAAACACAAAACTTAGACTATTCAAATCAAATGTACCATCTACCCTTACGTATGCGTGTGAAAGGTGGAAAACAACAAGAGATACAGAAACAAAGTTGAACGCTTTCGAAAATTAAATGTCTAAGGAAAATAATTGGTATAGCGTGGAACGAATTCAAAACAAACGAGGAAATTAGAGAAATCGCCAATCAACCACTAATATCTTCAGTAATAAAGAAAGGACGATGGTCATATGTTGGACATGTGATGAGAAGAGATAATAACCGAATAGCAAAGCAAGCCCTCATGTTGAAACAACAGGTAAGAGGAAAAGAGGAAGACCCAGAGAGACACTGAGAAGAACATTGATGAGAGAGGCAAGAGCAGCAGGATTCGGCTCCCTCAATGAGATAGAGCTGCTTGCACAGAACAGAGACAAATGGCGATATTTGATAAAATATCTTTAAAAGAATTGAAAACTGCTAGAACAAAAATTTAGATGAGAGAAGAAGTATCTTGGTCTGCGTTCGATGCTACGGCTGGAAAGGTCAATAGATAGATTTTTCACGAATTCTGATAATCAGCCATTCTTTCCAAGTGGTATCAGTCTTACTGGCGTAAATTTCTATCTAAACCTTACTTCTTGTCGCTCCGAAAACCAGAGAGAACTGATTAATTGAGAACCTAACCTGGTCCTTCGAGTTAGTTACATGACAAACCTAATTATACGACCACAAGACGATCTTCAAACTGTTCAGCATGGCTGAGTAGTTCAACGTCACTATCATTCTAATGTTAACCTTTTGCATTCCTATTCTCCTAGTTCGATGTTTAATCCGCTAAACCCCAAGAGCCGGTACAGTGGGACGATGAAGAAAATGGCCGTGGGGCCTAAAAGAGAGAATTCTAAAACTAGTAATGCTCAAATATTTTTCCTATTCAATATTAATGTATGAATGAGGGATCTATTCTGCGAATTAAGTCCTAGAAATATGGATTTTACCAAATGTTTGAAAGAGCTTGATGAAGAAAGAAAATAAATAATGAAGTTTTGAAGCAACTGTAAAAAAGGGGGGAAGACGAATACTAGAGTACAATCCATATGCGGCAGAAAATACATGGGGACATTAAAGAAGACATAACACGCTGCTTAACGTAAACAAGGAAAGTACGAGGTGGTGGCACACAGGCGAAGCAGGCAAGGATTGCACACCTTGTAAGACTAAAAGCTAGCAGGAAATAAAAAACCGTCACAGTCTCTAACATCAGGCTGATGCGTGTCCTGGTCAATGTTTCTACCCGCTTGCGAAATATGGACCCTTGAAGCAGAGCTACTACAGAATAAAATGCAAACCATAGAGATGAAATGTTATCGTCAGGTTTTGGACATCTCTTATTTATATTGTATCTACTTTCCTTTCTTCCTTCATTTCCTCTTGCACCCGTTCAGGTGTTAAGGGAGATAGAAGGTTCTGATTATCTCCCTTTTGGTGCCTTCAATCATTGTCACTTGATGTTGCATGTTCATCTTAATCTAGGTTTGCCTCTTGCCCTTCTTTCTTCTCTTCTTTTAATATATGCTTTGTATGGTAATGATAAGAAAATCAACGGAGGCTGTAGAAATGTGGTTTTACAGAAGAATGTTGAGAATACCAAGGACAGATAAGAAGAGTAATGAAAACGTTCAGAGAGGCCAAAGCAAAAAGAGAGCTAATTTCCAATATTAGGAAGAAACAATCATCATTTTTTGGCCATGTAATGAGAAGAGAACAGCTGGAATATATTGTAACAATGGAGAGACGAAGAGATAGAGGGAAGCAAAGAGAAATATACTAGACAGCTTAAATAAATGTCTTGGCAGAAGGTCAACAACAGAAATCATCAATAATTGTCGAAATCGACATTTATGAGGAGACTTGATCACCTGTGCCAGCAGGCATGATAATTTGAAGATGATGATGTTTGGTAATGAATCACACGACATTCTTTCTAGAAGGGTAAACTAGTTTATCTGTTGTTTCTGTAAGTAGCTTCATTATAAATAATACAATTCTAGGTTCTGTCTTTTCTGGCTACTCTTTAACATATTTCGATTATTTTTGTTTTGGATGTTTCGTTATTAGTTTTACTTACATATCCGTGTGTGTGTGTGTTTTTTTTGTTTGTTCCTGCTGAAGGCCTATTGGGCCGAAACGTCGTTTAATCTGTGTCGTCCACTAATCACGTAAAGCTTCTAACATACCATTTTTTTCTATTTTTTAATTTATCCTCACTCCTAGAGCTTTTCTCAGACATCTCATCTCTGTGATGACAAGCTCTTTTTTTTATACTTAATCATAAATGACCATGTTTGACATTGGTAGCATAATGTGGGAATGAATATACTCTGTATAAAGCGTTTCTTGGCGGTGATAGGTATTGTTTTGTGTTGAATTATATTGGATAGCTGCCCCTACATATGGTTTGCCTTGTTGCATCGGATGTCTATTTCTTTATGAATTTTACCATTCTCGGAGAATGTTGCTCCAGATATTCAAAGTTTGTTACCTCTTTTATAACTTGGTGTTCTATAGCTGTGTTAATTGTCTTCTTTTGTCTTTTAGATCGTATTAAAAATGAACAATACATCTGTAGAAATGTGGTTTTACAGAAGAATGTTGAGAATACCATGTTACAGTTAAGAAGAGTAATGAAGAGGTTCTGAGAGAGGTCAAAGCAAAAAGAGAGCTGATTTCCAATGTTAGGAAGAAACAATCATCATTTTTTGGCCATGTAATGGGAAGAGAACAACTTGAATATATTGTAACAACCGGAAAAATTGAGGGACGAAGAGATAGAGGGAAGCAAAGAGAAAAAATACCAGACAGCTTAAGAGAATGGCTTGGCAGAAGGTCAACAACAGAAATGATAAATAGCTGCCGAGATCGAAAGTTGTGGAGAGACATGATCACCTACGCCAGTAGGCTCGGAACTTGATGATGACAAATGATCAAGTTCGCAGCAACAAGCAATGGGAGTAAAAGATCATCTTTTGACTATTGCAAGGAGACGTAAAATGAAATCGTTTGATCTTGATCATGTGACCTCACAGAGACCGCGTTGGACAAGAGGGTGGGTACTTGTGAGGGGATGAAGAAGAAGATAGACAGATAACCAGGTGGAAAAATAACTTCAAAGAATGGACAGGCTTTCGACATCGCTGAACCTGAGAGAATGACTGTGGAAAGAAACAAATAAAGAGAGAGAGAGAGAGAGACAGAGAGAGCTGATGAAGTTTGTCAGTACTGCCTTCCTTTTTAAACTGCATATTTGAAGGAAGGAAAGAAGGAAGCAGGAAGGAAGAAAGGAAGGAAGAAAGAAAGGTAGAAAGGAAGGAAGGCAACGATTCAAAATGGCTGACAATATCAATGGCTGTCTGGTAAATCAGTCATGTCCTGTATTGTCAAGGCTACAAGTAGTTATAATGACATTCCACCGTTGAAAGCTTCGTTGCGGAGACGACACTCGATGGCGACTGTAAATGTGCATACACGAACAGAACGAAATTTCTGGAAACCATAGCCCTTATTCAAATATAAATGGATCGAGACTTGTAAAATGTTAAGAATCCTCAACAGACGCCACAGTCTTGCCAAGGTTACAAGTGTGCATGATGGCGGCGGCCCACACGCACAAAAAGTAAAGCAACATTTGCGTAGACACGGATGAAGAAACGCAAACACGATTTGCGACGCAAAGTGAGCGCTGAAGCCATAACAACAACACTAAGATTACAGTAATGTCCCCTGCCAGCAATCGTTACTGCTGGTCTTTTCAGTCACGATTTGTAACTGGGCGTATGTGGGCGCATCCGACGTGTGTGAGTGTTTGTGTGAGTTGAAAAGGGGGCCGTGCATGACTGAAAATATGTGTGAGTGTGTGTATATGTTTTCTTTTGTATCTTTGCCACACTCCGTACACAAGATATAACACTTATATTTGCGTAGATCGAATGTACATTTATATTTATTTATACACATCGTTTCAGAACATTTTCCCACTAAAATTTCGCCAAAAATCCTTATCCCAACCTTTCTCTTTAATTCCTAGCCCTCTCTCTATCTCTCTCTCTTCAAAAAACCATCCTCCTCTTTATTTATATCTCTCTTTTCTGACCTCATTCATTCTATCACTCTCTCTATCACCCATTCGCCAACTCTCACTTTCCCTATTCTCTCTTTAATTCCTAGCGCTCACTCTCTCTATCTCTCTCTCTTCAAAAAAACCTCATCCTCTTTATTTATATCTGTCTTCCTGAGCTCACTCATTTTATGACTCTCTCTATCACTGATTCGCAAACTTTCGTTTTCCCCATTCTCTCCTTAATTTATCCCAGTCTCCTAGGATTTTTCTCTCCATCTCACTAATTTATTTTCTCTCCTTCTCTGCCACTCTACTTCTTTCTTTTCTGCTCCTTCTTCTTCTTCTTCTCTCAGTTACTTACTTCTATATCGTTTTCTCTTACTGCCTTATATCTAGTTCATTTTCTCTCTCTCCTCTTTCTATAACTTACTCCTCCATTAACTTTCATTTCGGGTCTCGGTGGCCTAGTTGGGAAAACCACCCGATTAAACGTCTGACGTTCGGACAACCCGTGTTCGATTCCAGCTGGAAACAGTGTGAGTTGTATTCATGGTTGGAAAAAAAAATACGAATACGCCCTCGGTCAACCCAGCCGCTGGCAGAAATGGGTTTCAAGGTAGTACTCTGGGAAGGTGAGAAATGCCGCCTAGCATTGTGACTTTCGATGCTTGAAGCGACACTATCCAGAAGTCTCCGAACACTTCCGGATAGACGGCCGAGCACATACAGGTGAAACCCACGTGCTAAGTCGCCGATTCAAGTCTCGTACTTTACCTTGACCTTTCAGCCATTCTTCTTTGCCTTCTTTCTTTAAATTACTCCTCCACTTTCTGTCAGTCCTTCTTTCACTCCTATCCCTTTTAATTTACTCCTATATTGCCTCTCAATCATTCCTTCCCCATCTTCTTTTTTTAACTTATTTCTCCACACTCTTCTAATCACTCTTTCCCTATCTTCTCTTTTTAACTTATCTCTCAACACTCTTCTAATCACTCTTTCCCATCTTCTTTTTTAACTTATTTCTCCACACTCTTCTAATTACTCTTTCCTTATTTTCTCTTTTAAACTTATTTCTCCACACTCTCCTAATAACTCTTTCTCATCTTCTCCTTTTAACTTATTTCTCCACACTCTTCTAATCACTCTTTCTCATCTTCTCCTTTTAACTTATTTCTCCACACTCTTCTAATCACTCTTTGCAATCTTTCACTTTTTAACTTATTCCTTCAATATCCCTAAATTACTATTTCTTCACTTTGCTCTTTATTTTACTCCGCCTATCTCGTTATTTAGCTCCCTCTTTCCTTCTCTCTTGAGCTTACTTCACCATTATCTCTGTATCACTCCTTCTTCCCTAGTTTCTAACCTTACTCTATACACACTCTATTTCAATCACTCTTAAATTATTTCTCCCTTTAATTCACTTCAACACTCTCTATCACCCTCTCAATCACTCTTACATTATTTCACCCCTTAATTTACTTCACCACTCTCTAGCCCTCTTTCAATCACTCTTAAATTATTTCACTCTTTAATTCACTTCAACACTCTCTATCACCCTCTCAATCACACTATTTCATCTCTCTTCTTTTTAACTTACTCTTCACAATCTCTTAATAACCCTTTCACTTTCTCTTTTCTTTAACTTACACTTCTGCTCTAATTATTTCTTTCTTTCTCTTATTGCATTACTTGTTAAACACGTTTCCATCCATTTTCTTTTCTTTTGTATCATTCTCCTCTGTACTTTCTATTACACCCTCTAACACTCTTTCAATCCTCCTTCTACTTTTAACTTGCCTCTCCTTTTGCACATCCCTCTTCTACCATTAACTTATTTCTCCATTCTCTCCATCCCTCTTCTACATTTAACTTATTTCTCCATTCTCTCCATCCCTCTTCTGCCATTAACTTTTTTCTCCATTCTCTCAATCCCTCTTCTACCATTAACTTATTTCTCCATTCTCTCCATCCCACTTCTACCATTAACTTATTTCTCCACTCTCTCCATCCCTCTTCTACCATTAACTTATTTCTCCATTCACTCCATCCCTCTTCTACCATTAACTTATTTCTCCATTCTCTCCATCCCTCTTCTACTATTAACTTATTTTTCCACTCTCTCCATCCCTCTTCTACTATTAACTTATTTCTCCACTCTCTCCATCCCTCTTATACCATTAACTTATTTCTCCATTCTCTCTATCCCTCTTCTGCCATGAACTTATTTCTCCACTCTCTCCATCAATCTTCTACCATTAACTTATTTCTCCACTCTCTCCATCCCTCTTCTGCCATTAACTTATTTCTCCACTCTCTCCATCCATCTTCTGCTATTAACTTCTTTCTCCATTCTCTCCATCCCTATTCTGCCAATAACTTATTTCTCCATTCTCTCCATCCTTCTTCTACCATTAACTTATTTCTACACCCTCTCCATCCCTCTTCTGCCATTAACTTATATCTCCACTCTCTCCATCCCTCTCTACCATTAACTTATTTCTCCACTCTCTCCATCCCTCTTCTACCATTAACTTATATCTCCACTCTCTCCATCCCACTTTTAGCATTAACTTACTTCTCCACTCTCTCCATCCCACTTCTACTATTAACTTATTTCTCCACTCTCTCCATCCCACTTCTACCATTAACTTATTTCTCCATTCTCTCCATCCCTCTTCTGTCATTAACCTATTTCTCCACTCTCTCCATCCCTCTTCTGCCATTAACTTATTTCTCCTCTCTCTCCATCCCTCTTCTGTCATTAACTTATTTCTCCATTCTCTCCATCCCTCTTCTGCCATTAACTTATTTCTCCACTCTCTCCATCCCTCTTCTACCATTAACTTATTTCTCCACTCTCTCTATACCTCTTCTGCCTTGAACTTATCTTTTCGTTTTCCCAACCCCCTTCTGTCTTTAACTTACTCCTAACATTCTAGCCAACCCCCTTCTGTCTTTAACTTACTCCTAACATTCTAACCATCCCCCTTCTGTCTTTAACTTACTCCTAACATTCTAACCATCCCCCTTCTGTCTTTAACTTACTCCTCCAATCACTCCACACACACCCCCCCCACCTCTTTCTGTCTTTAACTTACTCCTAACATTCTAACCATCCCCCTTCTGCCTTTAACTTACTCCTCCAATCACTCCACACACCCCCCCCCCCACTCACCTCTTTCTGTCTTTAACTTACTCCTAACATTCTAACCATCCCCCTTCTGCCTTTAACTTACTCCTCCAATCACTCCACACACCCCTCCCCCCACACCTCTTTCTGTCTTTAACTTACTCCTAACATTCTAACCATCCCCCTTCTGCCTTTAACTTACTCCTCCAATCACTCCACACACCCCTCCCCCCACACCTCTTTCTGTCTTTAACTTACTCCTAACATTCTAACCATCCCTCTTCTGTCTTTAACTTACTCCTAACATTCTAACCATCCCCCTTCTGTCTTTAACTCACTCCTAACATTCTAACCATCCCCTTCTGCCTTTAACTTACTCCTAACATTCTAACATTCTAACCATCCCCCTTCTGCCTTTAACTTACTCCTAACATTCTAACATTCTAACCATCCCCCTTCTGTCTTTAACTCACTCCTAACATTCTAACCATCCCCCTTCTGTCTTTAACTTACTCCTAACATTCTAACATTCTAACCATCCCCCTTCTGCCTTTAACTTACTCCTAACATTCTAACATTCTAACCATCCCGCTTCAGTCTTTAACTCACTCCTAACATTCTAACCATCCCCCTTCTGTCTTTAACTCACTCATAACATTCTAACATTCTAACCATCCCCCTTCTGTCTTTAACTCACTCCTAACATTCTAACCATCCCCCTTCTGTCTTTAACTCACTCCTAACATTCTAACATTCTAACCATCCCCCTTCTGCCTTTAACTTACTCCTAACATTCTAACATTCTAACCATCCCCCTTCTGCCTTTAACTTACTCCTAACATTCTAACATTCTAACCATCCACCTTCTGTCTTTAACTCACTCCTAACATTCTAACCATCCCCCTTCTGCCTTTAACTTACTCCTAACATTCTAACCATCCCCCTTCTGCCTTTAACTTACTCCTAATATTCCAACCACCCCCCTTCTGCCTTTAACTTACTCCTAACATTCTAACCATCCCCGTTCTGCCTTTAACTTACTCCTAACATTCTAACCATCCCCGTTCTGCCTTTAACTTACTCCTAACATTCTAACCATCCCCCTTCTGCCTTTAACTTACTCCTAATATTCCAACCACCCCCCTTCTGCCTTTAACTTACTCCTAACATTCTAACCATCCCCGTTCTGCCTTTAACTTACTCCTAACATTCTAACCACCGCCCTTTTGCCTTTAACTTACTCCTAACATTCTAACAATCCCCCTTCTGCCTTTAACTTACTCCTAACATTCTAACCATCCCCCTTTTCCCTTTAACTTACTCCTAACATTCTAATCATCCCCGTTCTGCCTTTAACTTACTCCTACACCCTCTCCATTTATCCTAATTAAAAAAAAAAAAATGTTTTAGTTGAATAATTTTTACATATTATCATTTTTATTCTCCTATGTATTGTATATCTCCTTTTTATTTCAACATTTCATCTCCTATTCCTCTTTTGTTTTCTCCTTGATTTATCTGTCCAACACAGTCTAGATGTAGTAGAAAGGAAATTGTTTCAGCTTATTTCATTTCTAGTATATTATCGCCATGTTGTTAGAATCGTTTACATATCCTTATATATATTTTTTTGGTGTTGTTGTTTGTAGTTCCAGCTTATATCATTTCTTTAGTGTCTAGCATATTATCGCCATGTTGTTAGAATTGTTTACTTATCCTTATATAAATTTTTTGTGTTTGTTGTTCCAGCTGAAGGCCTACATGGCCGAAACGTCGACTTTTGTTATTTCCATCACCACGTAAAGCTGTCACCATACCACATTTTCTTCTTCTTTTTTTTTTTTAGTATTGCTAGATATAGCAGAGTTTTATCTTTATTCCCTTGTTCGTTTGTGTTGTTTTCTTTCTCTGAAAAAGGTCGCATGTATGCCGAAACGTCAATATTTTGTAGTATTCTTGTAAAGCTGCCTCCACACCTTGTAGGAGTGTACGTTACACCACCACTTGCTCCTGCTGCCAGCTTTACAGTAGCACTGCGAGTTATTTGCCTCATAAATAGTAACCAAGCGAGGAGTACGATATATTTCAATATCTTGAAGAAGAAAAAAAATGTTTCCTAATTATATGACAGTATAGAAGAATAAGTAGAATTTGATGGAAAGAAAAGAATACAAACGATAAAGTTTTAAAACAACTAAAAATAAAAAGAGAACTACTAAATACAATTAAGACAAGACAAACGAAAATTTTGGGACACGTTAAAAGACACAACAGCAAAAGTAATATTGGAAGGGGAAAATACAAGGTAAAAGATGCAGAGGCAGACCAAGACTAACATGGGCGAGTAACATCAAAAGATGGACAAGTCAATCTATGACAACCTGTACCATCAAAGCAAGAAACAGAGTGGAATGGTGATCCATGAGTCCTTTATTTTTATTTCTTTCACTATAATGTTCTTTCATTTCTTGTAACTCATTTTCACTTTTAACGATTAAAACTGTATCGTCAGCATACATTAGATTATTTATATTATGACCTCCAATTGTTATTCCAGGCATCTCCCTTATGGATCTTAAAATAATCTCACTATAAATATTAAACAAATCTGGTGACAGCACACAACCTTGTCTAACACCCTGTTTTTTTGTTGAAACATTCCCAATTGGTTTCCAGTTCTTATGTCCGCTGTTTGTTGCCAGTACATGTTCTTTACTATTCTTAGATCTTTGCTGTCTACGTTTATGCTTTCTAAAATTTTGATTATTTCTTGGTGCTTTACTTTGTCAAATGCCTTGGTGTAATCTATGGAACATAGGTATAGATCTGTTTTAACCTCTATGGCTCTTTCTACTAAAGATCTTATGATATAAACGGCATTGATTGTTCCTTTATCTCTAACAAAACCACACTGTTCATCGCTAAATTCTGGACTGATTTTGTTTCGCACTCTTCGCATGATGATTCTTAGTAATATCTTAGTCATATGACTCATAAGGCTTATTGTGCGATGGTCATCGCATTCAATCGCACCCGATTTCTTTGGTAGTAAAGTAAAAAGTAAAGTACCCCCCGTCACGCCGAGTGGCGTATAGGGAAATATGGTGTTAGTGACCCTATATTTTACAGACCTTCAGCACATGATTTTTGGGGTAATGTGGTCGGTATTACGCCCGTGCTGCTTTTACTTTCCCAGAAAAAATCCGGTACCCATTTAAGGCTGGGTGAACCCGGAGCCGTCGGTTGGGATCGAACCCTACCCCTTGTCCGTAGTAGTCCAGTTCACTAACCACTGAGCTATCGCGGCTCCTACTAATTTTTAGGGAATTAGTAAAACCCAGGTGTCCTCGCCAGGGTACGAACCCCGGCTGTTGCCGTGGTAAGCCAACCGCCTATCGATTGCGCTAACCGGACACCCCAACCCGATTTCTTTGGTAGGGCTATGAATATTGATTTGAGCATATCGTCTGGTATATATCCGCTGTTGTAGATATCATTCAATATTTTTGTTATTATTTCTATTCCAAAATCACCAATGGCTTCAATCTCTTCTTTAGTTATATTATCTGGTCCAGGAGCTTTGCCTGCTTTCATATTGCACAATTGTCTTCCACTTCTTCTCTGAGTATTTCTGGTCCTTCTTAATTATCCTTAATATTTACTTCCATTCGTTGATCATTATAAAGATTTTTAATGTATTCTGTCCATCGTTCCCTTATGTTCTCTTGATCAATCGACAGTTCTCCTTCCTTTGATCTTAGACATCCATTTTTTGATTGCGTTTTTCTTCCTGTTAATTCCTCAGTTTGTTTGTATATAGCTTTAGCATCTCCTTTTCGTTGCATTTCAATCTCTTTGCATCTCTCTTTTAGCCATGCTTCTTTTGCTTCATTGCATTTTACTACAATTTCTTTATTTAGTCTCTTATACTCATCTTTATTTTCTTTATTTCTTCTTCTTGTATACATTAGCTGCAAAATGTATCAATTTCTTTCTTAAATTTGTCCTCACTGGTGGTATGAACTCTTTTGATGTTTGTTGCATTGATTCTTATAACATTTCCCACTGTTCATAAATGCTTTATATCTTCTCTATTTCATTGTACCGGTTCTGAATTGTGATTTTATATTTGTCTTGCAGCTTCTTGTCTGATTTTAGTAAATCTAAATTTAACTTGATGTTAACTGTGGCTCGTTTTGTTGTTTTTAATTTTACTCTAAGCTTTCCCACAACTGGTACATGATCACTATTGCAATCTGCCCCTGGTCTAGTTTTCACACACACCAGACTGTTTCTAAATCTATTGTTTATCATTATATAACCAATCTGATTGCGTGCGTTGTCCCCTGGGATTTTCCATGTCCACAGACGTCTTGGATGTTGCTTATACCAGGTGTTTCCTATCATCATGTTGTGTGTTCTTGCCCAGTCAACAAGTTTCTCACCTCTTTCATTTCTCTCGCCTAAGCCATAATGACCAACTACTTCATCAACTCTTTCCTTTCCTACTTTTGCGTTAAAATCCCCTAGAACTATGGTGTTTTCATGTGGTTTGCATTTATGAAGTGCCTCATTTAACTCGTTGCAAAATGTATCAATTGTTTCCTCTAGACTGTCTGCTGTTGGTGCATAAACTTGTATAAGATTTATGTCTATTGGCTTTCCATTCAATTTCACTAAAAGGACTCTGTCAGATATTGCGTAATAGCCTTTAACTGTTCTTGCTCTTTCTGTATCAAAGATGATACCTACTCCTCTTTGATGTTCAGTACCTCTAGAATATATTATTTTATGTTTATCAGAATACATCTCCCCTGATCTGGTGTATCTCATTACGCAAAGTCCCAGTATTTGTAAACCCATTCTTTTCATTTCTTGTATGATGTTTTCTAGTTTACCCTTCTGCATGAGTGTTCTCACATTCCAAGTACCTATCTTTAGAGTTACACATGCGTGAAAAACATCGCCAATGATAGCTATCTTTTTTTTAGGTAGCTGAGTTGGCCGTGTACTGTAGCTTTTGGTTCTCGTGGCAAAGCGCTGTGCCTAGGAGTACGGGTACGACCCTGCTTCGGACCATATATTGTTCTTTGTTTTTTTTCTGTTCTTGATTATTTGTTTGTTTCTTTCCGAGTGCTGTAAACATGCCTCTTCCTCTGAAATGATTAGCTAGAATGTTTGTTGAAGACATGTGCTCAATTGGGAGTTACAAGGAAGAAGGAGGCCATACTGATGATGATGACTATAAGGAGGAGGTTGAAGAGGAGGACGAAGAAGAAGTTGATAATCTTCAACTATAATCACGAAGGGAATTGGAGGGATAAGGAAAAGATTATGATGATGACGATGATGACGATGTAGATGGTGATGATTACAATGAAGAGGAGGTGGATGAGTAGGAAGAAGGAGATGAAGAAGATGAGAATGAGGTAGAAGAAGTTGTTAATGATGGTGGTAATTATCGTATAACGGAGTAAGAAGAGGACGGTAATGATGATGACAGTGATGATGTTCTGATGAAGACGAGATGGAGAAACAGGAAGTAAGATGATGATGATGCTGCTTCTGCTTATGATGATGATGATGAGAAAAAAGAAGAGAATGATGATGAATTAATAATTATGATGACTATTGTGATTACCATGACGTTAGTGATGATGTAGAGGAGGAAGAAGAAGAAGATGTTGATCATTACTATGATGATGAATATGATGAAGATGAGGAGGAGTAGTAGAAAGAAGAAGAAGAAGATGATGATGATGATGATGATGATGATGATCTCACCGGAGGAGAAGAGAGAAGAACAAAAAAATAAAGTGGAGTAGGAAGATGATTATGGACAGAAGAAAAAGAGGATGAACAGGATGATGATGATGATGAGGAGGAGGAGGAGGATGAAGAGAGTGGGAGTGAGAGGAAGATGATGATGACGATAATAGTTATGATGACGTTGATAATGATTTTGAAGAAGAGTGGGTGGAGGAGTAAAAAGACAATTATGATGAAGACGATAATGATGAAGAGGAGGAATATGAAGAAGATAATTATAATGATGAAATTGATGAAATGGAGAAAGAAGATTACATAAGGCCTAACATTAGTAAGGGAGCCACGATAGCTCAGTGGTTAGTGAACTGGACTAAAAAGGACAAGAGGTAGGGTTCGATCCCAACCGACGGCTTCCGGGTTCACCCAGCCTTAAATGAGTACCAGATTTTTTCTTGATAAAGTAAAACGGCACGGGCGTAATACTGACCACATTACCCGAAAAATCATGTACCAAAGGTCTATAAAATGCACTAACACCATATTCCCTATACGCCACTTGGCGTGAAGGGGGCTCTTTACTTTCTTTTAAACATTAGTAAACCGACTTGAAGAATGTTGAAAGTTCCCTGCACAGCTAAAACGACCAATGAGGAAGCTCTCAAAGAGGCCAACGCAAAAAGGCAGCTCCTAAAAAACATCAGAAAGAAACAATCAACATTTTTCGGGCACATCATGAGAAGAGGAAAGTTGGAATAATTGGTTACAACTGGCAAAATAAAATGAAAGAGAGATCGCGGACGACAAAGTGAGAAAATACTGGATAGCTTGGTGTCATGGCATGGAAAACAGTCAACAACAGAACTGAAACGATACACTGTAGATAGAAGATTATGGAAGGACATGATCGCCTACGCCAACCGGTATGGTACATGATGATGAAACCGACACAATATGATTATCACTTGGAGTAATAATTCTTCCCAAAGACCGTTCCAGTAATAACACTGCAAACACAACAGTAACGATATTCTGACTTAATTCGCTTTATCAATGACAACCTGGCTGCATGGTTCAAGTTATCGAAAACGTTTCAAGATGGGAAATCATACTTGTGGTTTCACCGAGCTCGCTTTAGTTTAGCCATTTCACCCAACTTGTCAATCATTTTTTTTTAACAGCTCACTTTGAAGCCTCGCGCTAGCCTCGATCAAAGATGTCATATATAATTACTGCTGCGCGAGAACAGGTAAGCGATAGCAGTAATAATGGTGTGTGTTTGTGTCTGTGTTTTTTGTTGTTTTTTTAACTCGGACAGACTTTTTGAAAACTGTTTTGGAGAACTTCAACAAAGCACATTTCAATGTTTTTCTTTGCAAACATTTATTTTATAATTAAGAGAACATCATCATCATCATGCGCCCTACCGGTTGGCGTAGGCGATCATGTCTTTCCACAATCTTCTATCTACAGTGCATCGTATCAATTCTGTAGTTGACCATTTTCCATGCCATTGTAGAAGCGGAGGGTGGAGAGAGTAGAGGAGGAAACAAAGACGAGAGAATAATCTAGAAGTGAGGGGGCAGATAGGCGAGACGAAAGAATCAGGTCAAGGAGAAAAAAAGGAAAAACACATAAAAACGAAGTCACAGTAAAAATAAAGAGGATTGATCAGAAAATCACGTGCAAAAACGTGGAAGGCCATCTCCAAGAAGTGAGTGAGCAGATAGACGCGTAGGTGAAAAGGGGGAGAAGTGGAGAGAATGGAGAAATAAACAGACGATAGAACAAGGTCAAGGGAAAAAGACATTAAAACAAGGTCAGGTGAAAAATGAGACTATGGATCCAAATTCACGTGCAAAACATGGAAGGTCATGCCCAGGAGTAGGCGTTCAGACAGACGCGTGGGAGGTCAATTCTGATTGGCTGACGAGATCCAAATTTAAGAAGTAAACACAACAGTTTTAAAGCACTCATACGGAAGCACTGACAGGGAGACACTCGAAGAGATATAGTCGGCAGCACACACGCGCTTGTTAGCACACACGCGCTTGTTGTGAAACACACGATAGTTAGGAGATGCAGAGACTAGAGGAGAACAGGATAGGCGTGCAGATTAGTAATTAGCACTATTAAGAGACAGTTAGCAGCGGTGGACAGGATACCGCCGAACAGATTAGAAGTAGCTTTAGGAATGGGCCGCCAATGGGGACGGTCCACATATAGCTAGATACAAGTATGGATGTGTGTGGAGCCCAAAGAGGAGTGTTAGGCCATAGAATGGAGAACGTGAAGAGTTCACTCTAAGTGTGTAAGCTGCAATATATTGTGTGTAAAAATAGTCCGTTGTTACAGAATAAAAAGTCGGACTAACTCTTATATTCAAAGCGTTTGTCTATGTTACACAGTTATAATTATCTAGCCTAGCGTCAACTCTCAGGGACGAACCATAACAACAAATCAAGTTGTCGTGGAAATACAACGTGAAACAGTCATCTTAACATCACGAACCAGAAGTACGACAGTGACCAGACAACGCCACGGCCTAGACGAGCAGTCAGTTAGCCCAGACTCGCGTTGGCCTGAGTGTAAACACGAGCAGCAGCATTCCAGTGGAGGTCACGCTAATAGAGAACGATAGAGGATCGAAGGCGGTTGTTGTCACGAGAGAACTGCTGACATAACAGCTAAGAGAGCTGTGATAGAGAAACTGAGATATATGTCACAAATCAAACAACTAAACAAAGGAATAACAAATAACAAATCTCTACCCTGGATACACCATGACACCAAGCTATCCAGTATTTTCTCTTTTTGTCGTCCGTGATCTCTTTCCTTTTATTTTGCCAGTTGTAACCAAGTATTCCAACTTTCATCTTTTCATGATGTGCCCGAAAAATGTTGATTGTTTCTTTCTGATGTTTTTAGGAGCTCCTTTTTAGTGTTCACCTCTTTGAGAATTTCCTTATTGGTCTTTTTAGCTATCCAGGGAACTTTCAATATTCTTCTGAGAAATCCCATCTCTGTGGCCTCTAATCGGCTTTTCATTTGTTTGTCTGCTGTCCATGATTCGCTTCCATAGGTCAGAATTGGTTGTATATAGCACCGATGAACTCTCTTTCTCACTTCTTTTGACATAGACTTGTTGCATAATATATCATATAATTACGAGAGAAAATGCATTCAAATAATCGTTCATGTAAGTAGTGATGTACCAGCTTTATATGCAACAAAAGTGTCAATTGTGGCACAATATTCCTTATATAAATAGTCTATCAGACATCGGGGCACATTTGTTTTCTATATGAGAGTATACATATTTTTTTCCGGTCGTGGCGACCTCTCGTGATGTCTAGTGACCTCTTGTCGTGGTGGGAACTCATGAAAGTGGAGTGGGCGGGGTGACCTCTCGTTGACCTCAAGGGGGAAGGGGTGGGTGACCTGTTGTGATCTCTCGTCGTGGTGGGTACTCACGAAAGTGGGATGAAATGTGTCATCGGTAGGGTAACATAACTTTGTACTTTCAAAAGACTTAACTTTAAATGTATAGCTAACATTTCTTTGCATTCAATGATAACAACTTACTCAATGATTGTCCATAACACTTACACATGCCTAGGTATGTACACGAAGGGGCGTTAATGAGTTTAACACGTGGAATCATCAGCATCATGAAATTTATTAATGTACAAATTGATCACTTGTCCGTAACAAGGATACCGGCGCGTTAATGATTTTAGCAGGTACGCCGTCAAAGACCTCGTTTCTCTGTGAAATTTTTCGCTTGAGTAACTTAAACCAACATAGTCGTCTACGTGAGCTGCGCTAATGAGTTTAAACGCCTCAACGGCAGAACGACATTAAAGGATAAATTGACCGCGAGACTGACCGCTGGGGCGCGCTAATAAGTTTATCAGCTGTCTAGTGTTGTGGCGTTGTTTTAGAGAGACGGTAAATTAATGGACTATGATATTCTCTTAGTGTGCTATGTCGCAGGCGTAAATTTCATGAGTAGTATTTTATATTAGTGTTGTTTTGACAGGGGGGGGGGGGGAGGGGGACGTAAGTAGCTTTCATGAGTAGTAGTTAGGACTTTTCCTGTACTAGAATTCCATCCTTCCCTCCAATGTAATTTGTAGTCGAAGTAGTAGTAGTTGTAGTAGTAGTTATTGTAGTAGTTGTAGTAGTTGTAATAGTAGTAGTTGTAGTAGTAGTAGTAGTTGTTGTTGTAGTTGTAGTAGTAGTAGTAGTAGTAGTAGTTTTTGTTGTTGATATTGTAGTTGTTGTTGTTGTTGCAGTTGTAATAACAGTAGTAGTTGTAGTAGCAGTGGAAGTTGTAGTGGTAGTTGTAGAACTAGCATGACTTTCGTTTAGTAGAGTTATGACAGAGGCGTAACTTTCATTGAGTAGTAGAATTTGGAGTTTGAGTGTATTAGAATTTCACGGAAGTGATGGACTTTACATCTGATCCATCTAGTGACCACGGTCGTCTTCCTTCCTTGTAGCCATGATTGGTAATACTTTCGTTTAGTGGGGCTTATGACGGGCGTGACATTTTCGTGTGTAGTAGAGATATGACAGAGGCTTACCGTTATTTTTTAATTCATGACAACTTTATTGTAGACCTAAAATTTCTTTGAAACTAATTGTAACATACAACTTACTCAGTAATTAGCCAACTAATGTCCAAGGTCGTGCTAGTGAGTTTAACAGCTGACTGGTATGGAATTTCAGGGGTGTAATCTACTTGAGTGGTTCTGCGATTAACTTTTTGGACTTTGTGACTAAGTATTTTGCTGAATTGAACAGCTAATTGGAATTTATGTGGAAATACACACGAGTCTAGACCATCCACATCATCGAGTTTCAGCGACAAAACCAACTAGGTCGACGAGAAGTATTCAAATGAAGCCTAAACGGTGACATTAACGAAGACAAACAAGAAAAGGCTAGGGACAAAAGTTCTGTGAGAAGGTCAGGGGTAACGTCATAACCATCAAAGGGGGAGAAGACCTAGAGAACACTCCCTGGTATCGATCGACTTTAGTGCACTTGAGTGATGGAAGGGCAGCCTGAATGACTACTCGAACAAGGGACTCTGGTAGTGTCATAGACCTTGCACTGGTGTCTTCTACCCTTATAACGGTTTGCAAGTGACATGTACTAGGATTCTACAGAAGTTTTCACTAGTGTGGTGGAATGTAGAAGATGAGGAAGCTTGGATTTTGTTCCAGGGACTAGTCCTCACTCTAAGTGATTATGCCTCGACACGTTTTTCTGTCAGTACCACACAAATCTAATGACTAATGATCTAACAACTATTACTACTACTACTAGTACTATAACTACTACTACTACAACAACTACTACTACTACTTCGACTACAAGTTACAATGGAGGGAAGGATGGAATTCTAGTACAGGTCAAGTCCTAACTCTACTACTCATGAAAGCTACTTACGTCCCCCTGTCAAAACAACACTAATATAAAATACTACTCATGAAAGTTACGCCTGCGACATAGCACACTAAGAGAATATCATAGTCCATTAATTTACCGTCTCTCTAAAACAACGCCACAACACTAGACAGCTGATAAACTCAGTAGCGCGCTCCAGCGGTCAGTCTCGCGGTTAATTTATCCTTTAATGTCGTTCTGCCGTTGAGGCGTTTAAACTCATTAGCGCAGCTCACGTAGACGACTATGTTGGTTTAAGTTACTCAAGCGAAAAATTTCACAGAGAAACGAGGTCTTTGTCGGCGTACCTGCTAAAATCATTAACGCGCCGGTATCCTTGTTACGGACAAGTGATCAATTTGGACATTAATAAATTTCATGATGCTGATGATATCACGTGTTAAACTCACTAACGCCCCTTCGTGCACATACCTAGGCATGTGCAAGTGTTATGGACAATCATTGAGTAAGTTGTTATCATTAAATGCAAAGAAATGTTAGCTATACATTTAAAGTTAAGTCTTTTGAAAGTACAAAGTTATGTCACCCCACCGATGACACATTTCACCCCCACTTTCATGAGTCCCCACCACGGCGAGAGATCACAACAGGTCACCCACCCCATTCCCTCTTGAGGTCAACGAGAGGTCACCACGACCGGAAAAAAATGTTGACTCTCATATAGAAAAAAATGTGCCCGATGTCGGATAGACTATTTATATAAGGAATATTGTACGCGAACGATACTTTTGTTGCATTTAATGCTGATACTTCAGTACTCAAGTGGCTACCGGAAACCTGACTACAGTCAGGGGAGAAAAGAATAGAGCCACTGACTCATTTCACGTCCGTATGGATACCGGGAACCTAACTACAGTGAATTAGATATGAATATCAAAAAGACTAAAACTATGATCATAAACAAAGATAGTACTCAAAAACCTTCAAGTGGATATCATAGTTGAAGGATAGACCTGGAGACAGTTCAGAACTATAACTACCTTGGACATACTATAACCAGAAATGTAAAATGTAAAACTGAAATAAACAAAAGAACAGGAAAAAGGCAAAACAGTAATTTTAATGTCATGAAAAATATACTAACATCAAAACAAATAACACAGTACTGAAACTAAGAGTAGCAAAATATTATATCTTCTCAACATTCCTGTAGGATGCACAAACCTGGACGTTAGACAAGAAAACAGAAAATTCCATCCTTTGAAATGTGGATTTCTAGAAGAATGGGATGAAAAGGAAAGAAAACAAGCGATGAAGTCTTAAAACGACTAAATATGAAAAGAGAAGTACTAAACACAATCCAAACAAGACGAATGATATTTTTGGGCCATGTTAAAAGACACAGTGGAACCACATTAGCTTATTCGTTAGTGAACTGGACTACAAGAACGAGAGGTAGGGTTCGATCCTGACCGACGGCTTCCGGGTTCACCCAGCCTTAAATGGGTACCGGATTTTTCTCTGGGAAAGTCAAACCGGCACGGGCATAATACTGACCACATTACATAAGAAAGCATGTGCCGAAGGTCTATAAAAGTTATGGTCACTAACACCATATTCCCTTTTTTTACTAAAAGACACAGCAACCTACTAAACGCAATCTTTGAAGGGAACATACAAGGTAAAAGAGGCAGAGGCAGACGAAGACTAAAATGGAGCGAAACATCAAAAGATCGACAAATCAGCCTATGACAATCTGCACCATCAAATCAAGAGACAGAACGGAATGGCGCTCCAAGGGAACCAACCTTGAAGACGGCACTCAGTAATGATGATGAATAATAAATGAATATTATTATGGAGGGAACCTTTCGATGTAATAGATCAGCGAATCGTTTCAGGGGAGGAGGTATGTTTACAGCACTGGAGAAACAATTTTCACAAATAATCAACAACAGAAAAAGATAAGCAACAATAGACAGCCCGAACCAGGATCGAACTCATTCCTGTGATTAGGGGGGCAGATCTCGGCAAGGCGTGGAGAAGCTAGGCCGAGTCGAACATGATATGATGGCTTTATTGTTTTTACACTCGACCCAGAATAGAGGGAATAGTTGTAGATGATAAAAATAGATTAGTATAGAAAATGGATTGAATGTAAAGAAATTATGTCCTAGTAAATAAATAAATAAAAAGTCCATGAGGATTGATAATGTAACATAAGTTGTATACGAGATTAATATCACATTTCCTAGCTGGAGAGTGCTGCAGGTGTCATAGTGTGTCAACGAGAGTACACCAGGCATTTGAAATGCCGTTACAGGTGGTGGAGCGGATATGGGGAATTGCTAACTGCAATGAAAACTGGTTCGATGGATAGAATAGAATAGAATAGAATAGAATAGAATAGAATAGACACTGCGCCAGGCATTGTTGGGAGAAGTATTTGTGAACAATGTTATGTATATATTTTATATTGTTACATATCGTTACTGCAACAAGTGACAATAAGTATATTTTGTGTTCAAAGGTGTTAGTTGCTATGTGATAGTTTATATGGATGAACCTGTAGGTTCACACCACTATTTGATAACATTTACGCTCACGGGCCACAGAATGAACTACGACGAAGGTCATCAACCACGATACAGTTTAAATGGTAGGAAGACTGCATCCATGAGGTGACATAGTAGTACAAGTAAAGTACCCCGGTCACGTCAAGTGGCGTATAGGAAATATGGTGTTAGTGACCATAAATTTTATAGACCTTCGGTACATGATTTTTGGGGTAATGTGGTCGGTATTACGCCCGTGCCACTTTACTTTCCCAGAAAAAAAATCCGGTACCCATTAAAGACTGGGTGAACCGGAGCCGTCGGTTGAGATCGAACCCTACCCCTTGTCGTCTGTAGTCCAGTTCACTAACCACTGAGCTATCGCGGCTCCCATGAGATGACATAAAGACAGATAATAGAACAGACTACTGACAAATATAATCTGAGTGATTATATAGTCTAACAGGACAGATAAGAGATAACAAAGTAGTCGAGAGATAAGCGGATAAAAGACAGCGAGGATTAAGATAAAAGCAAAATACAATAAAACAAGAATAATGAGGAGAACCAAACACCGTTATAGCTTGCTAGTATAGCATGATCACAATTAATAAGCTGACCCTAGGCCGGGGATTTTTGGTGACGGAGATAGTCACCTGCGCTAACCGGTTAGGCACATGATAATGATATAATGTTCAATATGTTACCGCTAGACTTGGGGCCTGGGTGGTCTAGAGGTTGGAGGTCAGCCTCTGGACAGGAAGGTCCCAGGTTAAATTTCACAGGTGGGAATATGTTTCAAAAATAAAGAAAAATTGAGTTCCTGGTTTTTTCGTGGCTCTACCATCCGCTGGTCTCTGGGTAGTGAGATCCGATCCATGGTTTCTTCGTGGCTCTACCATCCCATGGTTTCTGGGTAGTGAGATCCGATCCATGGTTTCTTCGTGGCTCTACCTTCCGTCGATCTATGCGTAGTGAGATTTGATCCGTGGTTTCTTCGTGGTTCTACCTTCCGTCGATATATGCGTAGTGAGATCTGATCCGTGGTTTCTCCGTGGTTCTACCTTCCGTCGATATATGCGTAGTGAGATCGGATCCGTGGTTTCTTCGTGGCTCTACCATCCCCTGGTCTCTGGGTAGTGAGATCCGACCCGTGGTTTTCTTCGTGGCTTTACCATCCCCTGGTCTCTGGGTAGTGAGATCCGATCCATGGTTTCTTCGTGGCTCTACCATCCCTCGATCTATGCGTAGTGAGATCCGATTCGTGGTTTCTTCATGGCTCTAGTTAGTTAGTTAGTCGAAAGATCATCCTCCTTGCACAAGGGGCATACCCATAAGTGCTCCGATTTCCTTTCGAGTAAATTCACAAGTGTGTGACGGCTGATCGTGCCGGTTCGCAGTTGGTTAACCATACACCTCTGGCGTCCTGAAAAATGTTCGCTCTTAGCTGTGCCAAGCCTTACGCGACTATGCGTTAGTCTCGCCATTGCGTTTGAATCCTTGTCGTCTCGAGAGTCTGCTACTCTTCCCGCCTCGCGGATTGCGTGTAAAATGTCCGCGTTGTCCATGGCGTTGCCATCTGAAATTTTAGCCTTTTCAGCAAGCTTGTCAGCTCGTTCGTTCCCTTGCACTCCAGAGTGGCCAGGTACGTAGATGAAGACGATTTCTTTTAAAGTTGACAGCTGCAGGGACTTCAACCACTCTCTTCGCCTCCACCCAGCCTCAACCTTCTTAAGCATACTCATGGAGTCACTGAGAAAACATACTCCTGCGAAAGACTGTGTTTCGAGCCATGTCATTGCCTTAGTGACTGCTAAAACCTCCACTGTCATGCTGCTCGTTGTTTGCGAAAAAGCACCACTATCCTCATGCACCATTTGCCCTTTCACCTGCGCTGTATATGCCCATGAACATCGTTTATTTCGTACAACCGAACCATCTGTGTAGATAATAATATTGCCGGACGTTACGTTTTCTTTGATTAAGGCCTGAATCTTATCCTCTACGACCTTGGGATTCATCGTTCTACATTCTTTATTCAGTGTTATGCAGACTTTGATAGTAATTGTAGAAATGTCATTTGGCCATTGCCGCCATTCTTCTCCACGCTGCAAGTCATTTAGCATGCACACCTTTTGAATGGATTTCTCTGCCCTGCCCATCCACGACTGGCCTCGCTCGAGTCTATCACCTTTTGGTGCTAGCGCTACAGAATTTAAAGGATGTCTTTCATCAGCAAGAATGTTCAGAAAAGCGCGTGCTCTACACAACTCGATTCTACTTTCTATGGTTGGAATGTCAAGTAGGTATCTTAACGCTCTGCATGACGTGTCTCTAGTGCAGCCAAGAATAATGCGCATAGCCTCGTTCTGAATTTTTTCGAGCCTCTCTAACTGAAGTTTGCTGAGAGTTTGAATCGCCAAAGCGTATTCTAGAACAGAAACAACCAGTCCCTGGTATAATGTATGCAGGTGCCGCTGTTCACTGCCTGCAGCGGCCATTACTTTCATAGCAGCAAGACCCTTTTTTGCTTTCTCTATCACGTTATCAATGTGCTTTACGAAAGCAAGGCTTCGGTCTAAATGAATACCTAAATATTTCATTGTCATAGATCTTGGCAAAGTGTCTGAAAACATTTCTACAGATGGAGTATCAATATTAACGATGTTGTTATATAGTGAGAACCAAGTTACTTCAGCTTTTGATGGGTTCACGTTGGCACCTGCCTCGTCACACCACTTTTGTATGCGCCTGAGTTCTGATTGTAGGTCCGCAGTTATTTTGTTTCGATCTCTTCCCTGTCGATAAACCAAAATGTCATCGGCATAAGAAAGAATGCGACCTGGCCCTTCCAACCGATCTCTTGTGATTTTCACAGTGTATGCATTGAAAAGTACGGGAGATAAAGGTGAGCCTTGCGGTAACCCGGGATACATCGTAATTATATCAGACGTCCAACTACCAGATCGAAAAACCACTTTGCGCTGAAAAAGTGCCGCTGTTAGCCAATTTAGGATGCGGGGACTGACGCCTAAATTTATGAGCTGGTTGAATAAGAAGTTAAAGGGTACTTTGTTGTAAGCGTCCTCCAGATCTATTGCAGCAGCACATGTCTCTAAACCGCGTTGAAACCCTTCATAAACATCCTGAGCAAACACGGCAGCATTTGACCAAGTCTCTCTACACGGACGATACCCTCCAAGCGTTGATGGAAACAAGTTTGCGTTTTCAAAAAAACAAGAAAGTTTCTTTGCAATTACCTTTTCTAAAAGCTTGCCTATGGTATTCTGCATGGTTATGATGCGGTAGCCCTGAATTTTTCTGTGGTCTTTGCTTGGTTTTGCCAGCGGTATCAAGTAGCTGTGTAGCCATTCTTCATTGATTATTGCAGTCCTGATACTGTCATTGTACATGCTTACCAGTTCACCTAAGTCAACATCGGATAAGTTGTTGATATCCGCGTATCTTAACCCATCTGGGCCTGGGGCGCTGTTCTTAGATCGTTTTAAAGCGAGTCTTACTTCCTCTACCGAGACATAATCACTGTTATCTGTTAAGTCAGCACCAACTAGCATAGAAATATGTTCTCTCACAACTCTTCTTTCCTCTACATTTTTGTGGTCGCACTGCTGTAGGTAGTGAGCCAACAGTGCCTTGCCCTTGCTTTCATCAGTTTTATGCCAGATAGAATCAGCATCTTGGAAATCTGGGATTGCTTTACTCTGCACTTTACCGTTCATACTTTTATGCAGCCTCCAGAACAGTTTTAACGATTTATCACGACCTATCCTGTCACAGAACTCAGCCCATTTATCACTTTTTGCTTTCATGGCTACTTCTTGAAAGGAAGTAATCTTTTCCTGTACTATCCCTTTTAAAAACAAAATATGATCAGGAGACGCAAACAAACTTCCTTTGGCTATTTGCCACTCTCTGACAGACTGTCTCTTCTCCAGCCAAACTTTTTGCACTTCGTTGCTCCACCATGGAGGTTGTTGATATGTAGCTATTTTGTTGTGATGTTTTCTCTTAGCGCGCCGAACTTTACTGATGACATCATCTTCTGCACAGCTGTAACGAAAAGTTTTTACTTTTCTCCTGCATTGCATCGATCTACCCATTGCTATTAAGATGCTACACGGGAGGACTTTTGACTTCCGGTCGGTGTAATGGCGGACTCAGGGTTGTGTTCTCTGATTCCGTTTCAACTTTCTACATCAATTGGAGTATTTTACACCAGAATCATGTAGTTTGTTTGTGACTTTCACTGACCAGGAGGTCTATTAACCAAGATCTTCGCCGGTGCTACGGAGTTTCGTGCATCTGAGCTTGAAATTCTTTGGAGTATTTTCGTCTAGTGTGTGTTTGTGATCAGTGTTTACGTCGGTCTAAGATGGCCATAGGGCGCTGGGTGTGTAGTCGCTCATCGTCACTTTGTCGCTCCAGTTTCGTCGGCTCGCTGTCCTCATATAATCTGTCATGGCTCTACCATCCCCTAGTCTCTGGGTAGTGAGATCCGATCCATGGTTTCTTCGTGGCTCTACCATCCCTCGATCTATGCGTAGTGAGATCCGATTCGTGGTTTCTTCGTGGCTCTGCCATCCCCTGGTCTCTGGGTAGTGAGATACGATCCATGGTTTCTTCTTGGCTCTACCATCTCTCGAACTATGTGTAGTGAGATCCGATTCGTGGTTTCTTCGTGGCTCTACCATCTCTCGAACTATGCGTAGTGAGATCCCATCCGTGGTTTCTTCGTGGCTCTACCATCCCCTGGTCTCTGGGTAGCGAGATCCGATCCATGGTTTCTTCGTGGCTCTACCATCTCTCGATCTATGCGTAGTGAGATCCGATCCGTGGTTTCTTCATGGCTCTACCTTCCCTTGATCTCTGGGTAGTGAGATCCGATCCCTAGTTTCTTCATGGCTCTACTTTCTCTTGATCTCTGGGTAGTGAGATCCGATCCCTAGTTTCTTCGTGGCTCTACTTTCTCTTGATCTCTGGGTAGTGAGATCCGATCCGTGGTTTCTTCGTGGCTCTACCTTCTCTTGATCTCTGGGTAGTGAGATCCGATCCGTGGTTTCTTCGTGGCTCTACCTTCCCTTGATCTCTGGGTAGTGAGATCTGATCCGTGGTTTCTTCGTGGCTCTACCTTCTCTTGATCTCTGGGTAGTGAGATCCGATCCGTGGTTTCTTCGTGGCTCTACCTTCTCTTGATCTCTGGGTAGTGAGATCCGATCCGTGGTTTCTTCGTGGCTCTACCTTCCCTTGATCTCTGGGTAGTGAGATCCGACCCGTGGTTTCTTCATGGCTCTACCTTCCCTTGATCTCTGGGTAGTGAGATCCGATCCGTGGTTTCTTCGTGGCTCTACCTTCCCTTGATCTCTGGGTAGTGAGATCCGATCCGTGGTTTCTTCGTGGCTCTACCTTCCCTTGATCTCTGGGTAGTGAGATCCGATGTCTAAGCCGCTTGAATAACGGCAAAAAAAGAAGGTCCCGTGTGCACTCGCGTACGTTAAATAACTCTTGGCAGTTACAAATCGAAATTAGTAAACCAATAAATTGCCGCTGCCCTGGTAAAGATGTCACCAAAAACCTAACTTCAGCGAAAGATGGAGTTTGTGCACTAGATTCTATATACTCGCAGATTCTCGCTATTTCAATGGGAAAATTGGAGCACCTCAGGATTAGTCAGATTTGCAGTATGATGAACATAACATAACATAACATAACATAACATAACATAACATAACATAACATAACATAACATAACGTAACGTAACGTAACGTAACGTAACGTAACGTAACATGACCTCTGAGGTTACAGAGACAGAAATTGACAACACAGTTATACACCGGCATCACAAGAGGATAGCAATTAAAATGAAGATGTAAGCCTTGCTTTGTGGCACCTTTTTCTGGAGAATATGTTGTTAGTGCCCTTATTTTTCAATGACTATCACTACATAAATGTTTACTATGGTCATTGTCACGCCAGGCCGCCATACCTTTCTCTAGTTGCTTTTCATACTGCAAAAAATGGAAGGCATGGTTTTAGTAGAACGAGACAGGAGCAGGTTAAGAAGAAGGTTGTTTGAAGACATGAAACATAACTTGAACATGACAATAGAAGTAGTGGGTGATCTAGCTTGAGACACATTCTTGTAGACGGGCTGTAGTGAGTGCATGTTCTGCAAAGACAACCATCATGATGCCTTTCATATGTGTGCAATAAGAAGCCATGCTAGTCTTAACAAAAAAAAAAAAAAAAAAAAACATCGTTTGAATAATTAAACTCGCCGACCTGGCCAGTTCCTGAGAATACAGACCAACTCAGCGTTATAATTTTTTAACGAAAACCCACATCACACGCACGGCTGTTTGTCATTGATACTTAATGTAACTTCCGCTCAATATTGCGGATAGGCGACAATGAACGATTGAGGTACTGTCTGAAAAGCTTCATTGTTGAAGTTTCCTCGTATTCCAAGTCCGACTTGATGCATAAACTACCCAGTTTAGCGCTCTGTGCACACTGTGAACTGTGTTTCATCGGATGATGTTTCTATATTCAGATTGATTACGATGAATACTGATATCGTATGACGAAGGACAGTTCAGTTGTGTTCACTATCGGTGCTACTACGCCTTATATCTTTTGGCGTGTGCTATGTTTGTTACGATGGGGACTGCAACTTCTTTTTTTGTTTGGGTATTCGATGAAATGTTAATTCTGATGATTCAACTGGTACGGGAGGTTGAGCAATTATGGATTTTCATTCGTTTGCAGTGATACCGGGGCCTTCGAATAACTATAACTATAACTTAGGTTGATTTGTTCATTTGTGTTTTTTCATGTTTTTTCATTAATCTGATTCTTCTATTATACATTCAAGATGATTAGATGTAGTTTTATCTTAAAATATATAAATGTTTGTTGTTATAAACTGAACATTGCCCCCTAAAAACTCTCAAGTTTTCCAATTACTGATCTTTTTGTTGCAAGCTTTAATTACTACTATCAACAATTACATTTCGGCACGGTTTTTGTGTGGTATCACAAATTGAACACGCCTCCATATCAACTTGTATTAGCAAACTCTTTATACGGAGATCAAATATATTTTCTATAAAACTGTCTATTTTTCTATATATTTTCTATATTAAATAAAATATTAACTATAAGAACGAGTGAAATGTTCTAAACGGTCATCTTCATCTATAAACGCTGACAAATTTCCAAGATTACTAAAATTCCACTTTGGGACGAAATCAAACATCTGTGCAAAGTTTGTGCCTAACATTCACCATGGATGGTTTGACAAAATGACTGAAACTTGCAAACAGTTTTGTGCTCTACCAGTACAGACACCGTCTCTGCAACGCATAAACTCATCCCCCATTTTCAACTTTCTCTCACTTATTTCTATCAAACTCCCGACCAATCTCCCATTAATCTTCACAAGAGCTCCGCTCCGTCAGATTAATAATGTCAAGATTTTTCCGAGAAGCACTCGAGAGTTCTACGTAATCCGAGTCGGACATTGATAAAAGCCAGCACTGTTGTGCCTCTGTTTATCTGTCTGTCTGTGTTAGGAAACAGAAAATATTAATCAACAATATAGTCAGAAGCGTAGTACTCAAATCAGAGAAGTACAATACAGACAAACAAACGGTACAAATCGTCAATATGCCAGGTTGTATTTAGTAACAAATTGCCCGATTTTTTTTGCCTAGAAAGCTCAAACACATTTTAACCACCTTATATATTATAATATATTAATAAAAGCTCCCTGCCCTGTTAACTTTAGAAGGAATACAAGTTCTATTATCCTTGTGCTTGCTCGTCGGGACACGAAGCCTGATACCTGAGGGGCTGCGACCAGGAAAATCAATTGATAATTAATCCCGGGACAAGCCGTCTTCAGTCGACCAGAATCGTTAACTATGTCATCACATAAGCGGTTCTCAGAGTAGTCGCACCCTGTGCGGCTTATAAACAGCTATATACAAGTATATTGCTCGACTCGCAGCTTATTAATATTTATATTTGCATATAACGATGTCGCACATTGAGCGGCGTATTAACATCTACATTTACATACAAAAAGGAATTTCTTCCCCATCGGAACGGTCCGGAACGCGGTCCGGTAATCTTTCAGAATTTTAAAGATCAAGGATCAACACAAGTCATTTACTGCCTGTTTATATTTGCATTTGAAAGCTCAAACAATATCATTTTATAATAAAGTTTATAATGTTAGAAACGTCAATTCGATAAATTGAAGTAATACTTCAACGATCTACTGCGATACGATTTTTTAGTTTTATTGTACTGGGAGTTCAGGTATACGTTTTGTTGTACTGGGAGTTCAGGTATACGTTTTGTTGTACTGGGAGTTCAGGTATACGTTTTGTTGTACTGGGAGTTCAGGTATACGTTTTGTTGTACTGGGAGTTCAGGTATACGTTTTGTTGTACTGGGAGTTCAGGTATACGTTTTGTTGTACTGGGAGTTCAGGTATACGTTTTGTTGTACTGGGAGTTCAGGTATACGTTTTGTTGTACTCGGAGTTCAGGTATACGTTTTGTTGTACTGGGAGTTCAGGTATACGTTTTGTTGTACTGGGAGTTCAGGTATACGTTTTGTTGGACTGGGAGTTTAGGTATACGTCTTGTTGTACTGGGAGTTCAGGTATACGTTTTGTTGTACTGGGAGTTCAGGTATACGTTTTGTTGTACTGGGAGTTCAGGTATACGTTTTGTTGTACTGGGAGTTCAGGTATACGTTTTGTTGTACTGGGAGTTCAGGTATACGTTTTGTTGTACTGGGAGTTCAGGTATACGTTTTGTTGTACTGGGAGTTCAGGTATACGTTTTGTTGTACTGGGAGTTCAGATTTACGTTTTGTTGAAGAATGAGGCAATACACATAATACCAACACGTCCAGCTTATTAACATCTATATATATATATATATATATATATATATATATATATATATATATATATATATATATATGTCGCACTATGTGCAGCTCATTAACATCTGTATATAAATATATCGCACTATGTGGAGCTCAATAACATCTGTATATAAATATGTCGCACTATGTGCAGCTCATTAACATCTGTATATAAATATATCGCACTATGTGCAGCTCAATAACATCTGTATATAAATATGTCGCACTATGTGCAGCTCATTAACATCTGTATATAAATATATCGCACTATGTGCAGCTCAATAACATCTGTATATAAATATGTCGCACTATGTGCAGCTCATTAACATATGTATATAAATATGTCGCACTATGCACAGTTCATTAAAATTTATATAAATATGCCGCACTATGTGCAGTTCATTAAAATTTATATAAATATGTCGCACTATGTGCAGTTCATTAAAATTTATATAAATATGGCGCACTATGTGCAGTTCATTAACATCTGTACATAAATATGTCGCACTGTGTGCAGCTCTTTAACATCTGTATATAATATGTAGCACTATGTGCAGTTGATTAATATTTGTATATAAATATGTCGCACTATGTGCAGTTCATTAATATTTGTATATAAATATGTCGCACTATGTTCAGTTGATTAATATTTGTATATAAATATGTCGCACTATGTGCAGTTCATTAATATT
The DNA here is from genome assembly GCA_032433765.1 of Megaustenia siamemsis. NCBI lineage: Eukaryota > Metazoa > Mollusca > Gastropoda > Stylommatophora > Ariophantidae > Megaustenia > Megaustenia siamemsis. Next base: position 39,003,799 of record JAVIAB010000050.1, on the reverse strand, counting down.
TGTATATATATATGTCGCACTATGTGCAGTTGATTAATATTTGTATATAAATATGTCGCACAATGTGCAGTTCATTAATATTTGTATATAAATATGTCGCACTATGTGCAGTTCATTAATATCTGTATATAAATATGTCGCACTATGTGCAGCTCATTAATATCTGTATATAAATATGTCGCACTATGTGAAGCTCATTCACATCTAACGACCTGGTTGCAAGTCTTGTCTTATTAACGTCTGCACACAAATATGTCACACTATGTGCAGCTCATTAATACCTATATATAAATATGTCGCTCTATGTGCAGTTCTTTAAAATCTATATAAATATGTTGCACTATGTGCAGCTCATTAATATCTGTTTATAAATATGTCGCACTATGTGCAGTTCATTAATATCTTTATATAAATATGTCGCACTATGTGCAGTTCATTAAAATCTATGTAAATGTATTGCACTATGTGCAGCTCATTAATATCTGTATATAAATATGTCGCACTATGTGCAGTTCATTAACATTTGTATATAAATATGTCGCACTATGTGCAGCTCATTCACATCTAACGACCTGGTTGCAAGTCTTCTGTCTTATTAACGTCTACACACAAATATATCGCACTATGTGTAGTTTTTTTAAAGACATATTTATATCGAAATGTGGCCCAATATGTGCGACTTGTTAACCTTTATAAATATATTAAAAGTGTTGTACTAAGCGCTGTACATAAACATAAATATTTTAATACAAGTGCTATCAACACAACAACACAATTGTAATTTCAGTAAGAAAAAGCGTATTATTATTATTATTGGTTTTCTGCTCTTCTTTGTCAGAAAACAAAAACCTGAGGAAAGTGATAATTTTCATGTAGAACTCGTAATTTGCTAACATGCTTTTATGCACTTGATGCAAATCGGAAGTGAGTTTTCTGTGGAAAAAATAGTTGAAGTATTACAATCACAATATTTTATACAGTCATTGAGTTGTAATGTTCAGGACTGATGACTGCGATAGGAATGAATTAACGTGTAGTGAAGTAGTTACGATGTTAATGTAATCGATCATAAGGTTTGTGAGAGATGGTAATATATAGCTGTGTAATAGGCAACACATTTCGCTTCTGCGGTAAGCTGGGGAGCATGGAGGGAGTGTGATCTTGGGTTTGAGAGGGTTAAACGATGGATTAGGAGAGTTGTAGTTAATAGAGTTAACTCCATGGGGAATGAATGGCCGGGATTTGTTAAGCTATTCGGCCAAGGTGAACACTGATCAGTTTGTGAAGGGCATCTCGTGATGGTGTGATTGGGATAGTGACGTGGCTAATCCGACGAGCCTGGCTAGAGTCCTGGACTAGTCAGTTCTCGCTGGTTTCTGGAGCGACAACAATTACGGTTTTGATCAGAAATTTGCGCCAGCGAGACGGATGAAACCTCGAGAAATGCTTGACATCAGGATCATCATTATCATCATCAAGTACCGGGCCTGCTGACGTAGGTGATCATGTCTCTCCACAACTTTCGATCACGACAGTTATTTATCATTTCTGTTGTTGACCTTCTGCCAAGCCATTCTCTTAAGCCCTCTGGTATCTTTTTCTCTTTGCTTCCCTCTGTCTCTTCGTCCCTCAATTTTTCAAGTTGTTACAATATATTTCAGTTGTTCCATTCTCATTACATGGCCAAAAAATGATGATTGTTTCTTTCTTATATTGGAAATTATCTCTCTTTCTGCTTTGCCCTCTTTCAGAACGTTTTTATTACTCTTCTTAGTTGTCTATGGTATTTTCAACATTCTTCTGTAAAACCGCATTTCTACAGACTCCAGTAGTGATTTTCTTGTCTGTTGTCCTATTGTCCATGATTCACATCCATATGTTAAGACTGGCTTTGGGGGTGCAGAAGCGCTTGTGACCTGCGGTCGCAATAGCAGGGTCAGCGCAGCATTAGCTGACCAAGACCTAGCTGTTCTACCTCCTCGTTGTCTCCCCTGGTAACAGTCTGCGTCAAAACAGACTGGCAAACAGATGCTAGGATCGCCGTGTCCCTGTAGTGGTGGTTGTTACTTATATAGAGAACCCAGTATTGCAGTACCTCTGGGCTGGACTAGTAGTTTCCCAGCATAGCCTGGGATAGACGAATTCCAACCTCTCCAGTAAGAGCCGGGAATATCAAGAAAGCCATTACGACCCGCCACCTCTTATGAGTCAAAGGGCAACCTGCCCGCATCAACTCGTGGCAATACGTCAACAACAACAAAACTGGCTTTACATAACACTTAAGAACTCTTTTTCCTGTTTCTATTGTCAAAAATGGATTGCATAGTATCTTCCTCATTTTTTGGAAAGCTGCTTTTGCCTGAGCCATTCTGCATCTCACCTCTGTTGTAATCTACCGTCTGAGGTTAACATTGTTCCCAAATATTTAAATTCCTTTACCTGTTTTAATATTGTTCCACTTGTCTTTATTTTGCACTGAGGTGATGTCTTTTTCTTTGTTGTTACCTTTATTTTTGCTTTTTCACTATAATGTCTAACATTTCATGTAGCTCATTTTCACTCTTAGCGATTAAGACTGTATTATCAGCATACCTTAGTTTATTTATATTATGACCTCCAATTTGACACCAGGATAGTGCAGGATAAATAGCTAGATATAGAGTAAAGAGATCAGCCAAATAGAGACATGAAATTAGCTAGACATACAGGGTGTTTTTAAAGTCGCAGTGCAGTGAATATTTATAATATTCAGTAAATAACGTAATCATCATCTACGTACCACAATTTTGTAAACCACATTTATGAACAAACCGCTGCTTTCTTTAAGGTTTTATTTACGTAAAGGACGGGCACTACGCTACTTTCACTGTCTCATTGCTTGAAGGAAATGGTGTTGACGATTGAAAACAGGGTATTTCTGGTTGAGCATGTCTTTCGTAATGGCGGTAAATATACGGATGAGGTCATTAGACAATTCGTGAGGAAATTTCCAGACTCACAAGTCCCTCACCGAAATTCTGTTACAAAATTGATCAAAAAGTTTCGTGAAACCGGTAGTGTGGTAGATGCATACCGATCTGGAAGACCTTCAATTTCACAAGACCAAATTATGGAACTCCAAGACAGAATTACAATGAGTCCAAATGCATCTTTAAACCACTTGTCTCAACAGGTGCGAATATCTAAGAGTTCTGTTCATAAGGTTTTAAGAAGTGAACTACACTATCGTCCATACAAATTAACTGAAGTGTCTCAACTCCAAGAAAGAGATTATGAATCCCGTTTAAACTACTGCATGTGGTTTCAGAATTTTATTTATGAACATGGCGCTGCCATCCTTGACGTCACTTTTTTCACTGATGAGGCCTGGTTTCATTTATCCGGTTATGTGAACAGTCAGAACAATCGGCTGTGGAGCAGTGAAAACCCCCATGAATTTCATCAAGTGCCGCTTTACGATCAAAAAGTAGGAGTGTGGTGCGCTATAAGTCGTATGCGGATAATAGGACCTATATTTTTTAATGAGACAATAAATGCAGAACGTTAACGTACTTTAATTCTGGAACCGTTCATAGCACACCTTACAGAACGGGAAATTATGGAATCCTGGTTTCAGCAGGATGGGGCAACAGCACACACAGCCAAAACAACACTCAATTATTTAGAAAGCATATTTGCAAATCGCATTATTTCACGTGGAATCTGGCCTGCTCGTTCACCAGATCTAACACCCCCAGATTATTATCTGTGGGGGGCATTGAAGGGGAAAGTTTATGAAAATAATCCGCAGACAATTAATGACCTAAAGACTGAAATAGTAGACAAGATTAAACAAATATCACCAGACATTATTCTGAAGGTTTTCGCAAATATGGAAAGACGAATCACGACATGTCTTGAGGCCCGTGGTGGACATTTTCAACATATGCTTTAGGCACAACTTTATTGTGTTAATACCAACTTTACCCATTATAAGCTCGCCGATAGCAGTCAAGTATATTTGAATAAAACCATTTATTTTACAATTTGTGTGACGCATTAGTTAACCGCATTTCTGGTGACGTTTTTTCTTCCGAGAGTAGAAATTCACTGCACTGCGACTTTAAAAACACCCTGTAGAATGACGTAGAAGATTGGGCCCATCGTAGAGAGTTTTAAAGTAATCAGAATTTCTGTTAGAGAAGAACATTTGAGTGCAACTAAGTAGCAGTTGTAGTTTTATATATCCCACTTTGGAGTGTGTGACTATGATGTGATTTGTGATTGCAGGCCAGCGACGCAACATGCCATTAAACCTGTTCGGGTACTGGCTAGTTGTGCCAGTCTTTCATCATCATCAAGTACCATGCCAGCTGGCGTAGGTGATCATGTCTCTCCACAACTTTCGATCTCGACAGTTATTTATCATTTCTGTTTTTTGCCTTCTGCCAAGTCGTTCTCTTAAACTGTCTGGTATCTTTTCTCTTTGATTTATTTAATCTTTTTTCCCCAAACTTTCTCAGTTGTTACAATATATTCCAGCTGTTCCCTTCTCATTACATGGCCAAAAAATGATGATTGTTTCTTCCTAATATTGGAAATTAGCTCTCTTGCTTTGTCCTTTTTCAGAACATTTTCATTGCTCTTCTTAGCTGCCCATGTTATTCTCAACAACTTCTGTAGAACCACCTTTCTGCAACCTCCAGTGATTTCCTTGTCTGTTGTCCTATTGACAAATAGGCCAACAGACATTCTTTAGAAACTTACAATGGAGTTGTCCATGGTTGTTGATGTCCACGACTGTTGCCTGGTTCTGTAACGTCTATAGTAGACGTCAGTGAGAATTGTTCTGTTTGCTATATCCGGTCTTTCATCACAGCAGACAGAACGATAAGAACAAGCCTCATTATCCAGAATACAACGCTTATCATCACGCAAGAATATAAACGCCCTTGTTTATATATGTAACCACCTTCATCATTAGTCTGGTTGACGAGTTGAAAATAATGTATTATGACAGCTTTACAGGAGGAAACAAAACAAACATATAGTGTATTATGATAGCTTTACAGGAGGAAACAACACAAACACATAGTGTATTATGACAGCTTTACAGGAGGAAACAACACAAACACATAGCGTATTATGACAGCTTTACAGGAGGAAACAACACAAACACATAGTGTATAATGACAGCTATATAGCAGGAAATAACACAAACACATAGTGTATTATGACAGCTTTACAGGAGGAAACAAAACAAACACATAGTGTATTATGACAGCTATATAGCAGGAAATGACACAAACACATAGTGTATTATGACAGCTTTACAGGAGGAAACAACACAAACACATAGTGTATTATGACAGCTTTACAGGAAGAAACAAAACAAACACATAGTGTATTATGACAGCTTTACAGGAGGAAATAACACAAACACGTAGTGTATTACGACAGCTTTACAGGAGAAAAACAAAACAAACAAATAGTGAATTATGACAGCTTTACAGGAGGAAACAAAACAAACACATAGTGTATTATGACAGCTTTACAGGAGGAAATAACACAAACACATAGTGTATTATGACAGCTATATAGGAGGAAATAACACAAACACATAGTGTATTATGACAGCTTTACAGGAGGAAACAACACAAACACATAGTGTATTATGACAGCTTTACAGGAGGAAACAACACAAACACATAGTGTATTATGACAGCTTTAGAGTAAGAAACAAAACAAACACGTAGTGTATTATGACAGCTTTACAGGAGAAAACAAAACAAACACATAGTGTATTATGACAGCTATATAGCAGGAAATAACACAAACACAGTGTATTATGACAGCTACATAGCAGGAAATAACACAAACACATAGTGTATTATGACAGCTTTACAGGAGGAAACAACACAAACACATAGTGTTTTATGACAGCTTTACAGGAGGAAATAACACAAACACATAGTGTATTATGACAGCTATATAGGAGGAAATAACACAAACACATAGTGTATTATGACAGCTTTACAGGAGGAAACAACACAAACACATAGTGTATTATGACAGCTTTACAGGAGGAAACAACACAAACACATAGTGTATTATGACAGCTTTAGAGTAAGAAACAAAACAAACACGTAGTGTATTATGACAGCTTTACAGGAGAAAACAAAACAAACACATAGTGTATTATGACAGCTATATAGCAGGAAATAACACAAACACAGTGTATTATGACAGCTATATAGCAGGAAATAACACAAACACATAGTGTATTATGACAGCTTTACAGGAGGAAACAACACAAACACATAGTGTATTATGACAGCTTTACAGGAGGAAATAACACAAACACATAGTGTATTATGACAGCAATATAGGAGGAAATAACACAAACACATAGTGTATTATGACAGCTTTACAGGAGGAAACAACACAAACACATAGTGTATTATGACAGCTTTAGAGGAAGAAACAAAACAAACACATAGTGTATTATGACAGCTTTACAGGAGAAAACAAAACAAACACATAGTGTATTATGACAGCTATACCTCGGTCTGCTCCTGGTACTACTTTATAGAGTAAAACATATAGCCGACCTGCTCCTGGTACTACTTTGTAGAGTAAAACATATAGCCGACCTGCTCCTAGTACTACTTTATAGAGTAAAACATATAGTCGACCTGTTCTTGGTACTACCTTATAGACTAAAATATATAACCGGTCTACTAATTGTACTACTTTATAGAGTAAAACACATAGTCGACCTGCTCCTGGTACTACTTTATAGAGTAAAACATATAGTCGACCTGCTCCTGGTACTACTTTATAGAGTAAAACATATAGCCGACCTGCTCCTGGTACTACTTTATAGAGTAAAACATATAGTCGACCTGCTCCTGGTACTACTTTATAGAGTAAAACATATAGTCGACCTGCTCCTGGTACTACTTTATAGAGTAAAACATATAGTCGACCTGCTCCTGGTACTACTTTATAGAGTATAACATATAGCCGACCTGCTCCTGGTACTACTTTATAGAGTAAAACATATAGTCGACCTGCTCCTGGTACTACTTTATAGAGTAAAACACATAGTCGACCTGCTCCTGGTATAACTTTATAGAGTATAACATATAGTCGACCTGCTCCTGGTACTACTTTATAGAGTAAAACATATAGCCGACCTGCTCCTGGTACTACTTTATAGAGTAAAACATATAGTCGACCTGCTCCTGGTACTACTTTATAGAGTAAAACATATAGTCGACCTGCTCCTGGTACTACTTTATAGAGTAAAACATATAGTCGACCTGCTCCTGGTACTACTTTATAGAGTAAAACATATAGCCGACCTGCTCCTGGTACTACCTTATAGACTAAAATATATAACCGGTCTACTACTGGTACTACCTTATAGAGTAAAACATATAGCCGGTCTACTACTGGTACTACCATATACAGTACAATATACAGCCGGTCTCCCACTGGTCCCAACCGACGGCTTCCGGGTTCACCCAGCCTTAAATGGGTTCCAGATTTTTTTTCTGGGAAAGTAAAGCAGCACGGGCGTAATACTGACCACATTACCCCAAAAATCATGTGCTGAAGGTCAGTAAAATATAGGGTCACTAACACCATATTTCCCTATACGCCATTTGGCGTGACGGGGGTACTTTACTTTTTTTTTTAATCACTGGTACAACCTTATACAGTAAAACATATAGCCGGCTACTACTGGTACTACCTTATACAGTAAAACGTATGGCCGGCTACTACTGGTACTACCTTATACAGTAAAACATATAGCCGGTCTACTACTGGTACTAACTTATACAGTAAAACATATAGCCGGCTACTACTGGTACTACCTTATACAGTAAAACATATAGCCGGCTACTACTGGTACTACCTTATACAGTAAAACATATAGCCGGCTACTACTGGTACTACCTTATACAGTAAAACATATAGCCGGCTACTACTGGTACTACCTGATACAGTAAAACACAGCGGGTCTACTTCTGCCGCAATCCGCATTGGCTTTACTGATTTCCAATAAAAAAGATCAGCAATTCCCGACTTTCCCATTGGTCTAAATTCCTTGCTGTAACTTGTTTCAATGTTTTATTTTCATGAGATATGCCTGGTTGGTATGGATACATTTCTCTTCACACAAAATGGATAACAGATGCCATATAATAAACTTCGTGTTTTCACTCTACGGCCTTGTTTACACAACTAACCCATGAATTACAATCCGTGATATCTTCAATCATTTTCTTTCACGACATAAAATGTCTTTATTTTATTAAAAAAACTGCAACATACGAACAAATAAATAAATAAATAATCTCATTCATATGTCAATCACACCAAGGAAGGTAATAATCACAATTTTGCCTTTTTGATTGAAGAGGTTGTCGAGTTTTTGTTTGTTTATGTCTGTGTTTTTTTTTATTTTTTTTTTTATAACACTTCTTCTATTGCATTGGCCAGTCAACAACTTCCTAGTCGGGCTATTAGTTGACATTATTGAGTTATTCGTTGATCATCATCATTGCACTTCGAACATTTCCATAGGAGCTCAGATCTCCTCCTCAGCCTGTCCCGCAGCGTCCTGCGACTGACGACTCCAGTTCTGTGTTGTTTTATAAGTCTTCTTATGCACTCACTAAGCCTCCTGTTCCTAGATGTGCCCATCTTAATTCCCTTCTTTTTCTTCCAAAGGAGTGATGGAGATTCATAGTCGTCGAAAGTGTGTCTGGCATCTTTGAGGGTATTAATGACGTCCATCGGATCCAGTGGTCGACAGTCTTCAACAACAGCACCGCTAGCAAGTCTGCCCGCTCTTTCATTTCCCTGATCACCCGCATGTCCAGGGACGTAGATAAAGGTGGATCTGAGAATCATTCTCTTCTGCAATGTCTCAACCGTAAAGAGCCTGCCTCCACCTTTCTTATCATACCCATCGAATCACTTTACATACAGGCGTAAGTATAGTCTTGTGACTCCAACCAGATGTATGCCATGGTCACTGCCATCACCTTCAACGTCATGCTACTCGTAGTCCTATATGTATGTACGGCTATCTGTGATTGTTCTGTCTGCAGTTTACGTTAAATTGGAAGTTACGTTGTGTCGTTATATACAACCAACTGTGATGTCTTAGCTTTCAGTTCAACACATCAGTATGTCACTTTGAGTACCGGACATGCATTATCCCTCTCAGACTCCTACCCGATCCTTATCTTTTCAGTTGGACTGTTTCAAGATCCACGAGTGGAGATAGAATAGAAACTAACGGCTTCTGGCACCAATGAATATCTATAAGTCGCTGACAGCTTTCTGTGCATGCGCTATAATATAATTTTTCTCACAATTTGTTCAGTTCAGACATATACATTTTGTCAACGTAAAATATGTGCTATGGACATTCTGTACAAAATAGACTAGATGTTAAAATGTAACGTGTACATATATATATATATATATATATATATATATATATATATATATATATATGTGTATGTGTGTGTGTGTGTGTGTACACACATACACACACACAAACAAAGAAGGAAATTAGAATCACAATAGCAACGGCAGCAATGACTTTCACAAAACTTGATAAAATATGAAAATCAAAATTACTAAGCACAAAAACAAAGGTCAGGATTTTCAAATCAAATTATTTATCCACCCTTACTTATATATGCGAGAGCTGGGAAACATTTTTTTTTTAAAAGGCCTTATGAAAATACTTTGTATACCACAGATTGAGTTCAAGACTAGTGTAGACAAACAGAGAAATATCAACTATAATCAAGAGAAGAAGGTGGTCGTCATATGATGGCATGTGATGAGAAGAGGCGACAACGGTATCTCAAAGAAGGCCCTCTAATGAGAACCAGAGTGTACAAGAAAATGAGCATTAAAGCGAGAGGCAACGATAGCAGGCATCATCTCCCTCTCCGAGATTGAGCAACTCGCCCAGAACAGAGCTGTGTGGCGAGACACAATGCACTTGCAGTGCAAGGTCTGACAGTTATAATATATGATATTACACAACTTGTATTTCAATGTTATCATCATTCATGAGTTACTACACGAGGTCAAACCATAACTGCCCATGATAAAAGCAGGCTCTCCGAGAGATCCTCACTATTTTGCCCTCTAAACATCCTCCAGTTATCGTGACTGTCCCTGCGATAGCTCCCCTGCTAGTTACTGTATCAATCATTGAAGTCGGATATTATTTCTTCTTTCTAGTTCTCTCCCTTCCTCGGAAATTATGCAGTTGTTTCCCCTCTTCAAGGGAATTACAGACTCACCTGAGGTCTGATCGATAGAAATAATATGCTTACCTGTCCATACTTTCTGCTCAAACAGAGCCTACATGTTCGTTCATTCCTTTCAAACGGAGCGTATTTGTTCGTTCATTCCTTTCAAATGAAGCGTACTTGTTCGTTCATTTTGCTCAGATAGAACTTACTAAGTCACACTCATGTTCAAATGGAGTCAATCTATTTGCTTTCTGTCCAAACAGAATTTGTAGTTAACTCCTGTTCTAACGGAGCTAAACAATCCCCTCAAACAGAGCTTAATAGGTTATTAGTTCTCGTAAATGCTGCCAGTCTGTCTTCCTACTTTTTTTTATAAGTAAGTTGACAGCAAACTTGTCTTTTTCTGTTAAAACGGAAATTACATACTTGATCTTTCTGTATAGCTGTAGGCTATTTATGTTCAAATAGACTTTTTATGTTTGGCTCTTTCTGTTCAAATAGACTTTTTATGTTTGGCTCTTTCTGTTCAAAGAGAATATATATGTTGGCTCTTTTTGTTCGAAAAAAGTTTTTATGTTGGCTCTTTTTGTTCGAAAAAAGTTTTTATGTTGGCTCTTTTTGTTCGAAAAAAAGTTTTTATGTTGGCTCTTTTTGTTCGAAAAAAGTTTTTATGTTGGCTCTTTTTGTTCCAGCAAAGTATATGCTTGTGCTCTTTCTGTTCAAACGGAATAAACATGTTTGCTCTTTCTATTTAAGAAGAGCTTGAAAGTTCTTTCTTGTTATTCGGACGATAAATCTAAAGTGGCATCCATGACAAAAAGAATAGTTTTTTTTGTTTCTTTAATTTTAATTTGACGGGATCGCTGGACTTGTCCATTTGGATGAAGAATTGGGCGTTTAAGTTGTAGCAGGTTCTAGAAAATGTATTACAACAGAAACAAATCGAAGGTTAAACTAATCGAGGCAGGAAAGGTGCAAGAGAAAATGGCAATGTGGTTTAGAAAACAAGAAATGTTCTAGAGAAATGCTCGGTCGATGATGATGCAGCTTCTGAGAGGGAACTTATCGTTATCTTGTGGATGTAACGTGATGATGATGATGATGATGATGATGTTGTTATTGGTAACGATGGTGATGGTGGCGATGTCAAAACACCAGTCAAAATGTGCGTGCTCTGTTCCACTTTCTTTATAAATTGCTGCATGTTTTCAGTATTGTTATTAATATGCTTGTCGTTCTTCACGTATTTGCTTTATTTGCAATCTAACGGGTTTTTCTATAAAAAAAAAAAAAAAAACTAAAATGTCTGTAATTTTAAATATACAAGAGCAAATAAGTATATAATGTGAGCGTGAAACACCTGAACATAAAAAAAGTCAAGAAACAACTTAAAGATGCAGAGACGTATGCTACAATTTGACAAAACGATAATTAATGGAACTTCCAAAATTCCAACCTTATGCTTATTAATTCCTCTCTTCTTAAAGCTATAAAGTAGAGGCAGATGTAGACTACTTGTCACTCACAGTCGATCTTTCCTTTGGCACAAACCGTCCTCTATTACAGCTCGACCTCCTTTCATTGTCTTTCTGATACAGTTTTAGCACAGATGTCATCTGGATTAGCTATCTACCCCCACCCTCAATTCTCTTCATTTAGTAACGCTTTTGGAACTGTGGTGGCATTTCCACAATAATGGAGCAGAGACAAAAGTCAAGGCTGGAAGACAAAGAAAACTGTGTCCGCTCACAGCTGCGGCTTCATCGACCGTTCCGGTTGATTAGACAATTATTGTCGTCACGCGCATCGTCTCACCTGAGACGAGAGCAATGACCAAATAGCAGGTAATTTAACGGCGAGTTGCATGAGTCACAGATGTGAAGTTCTGCTGCTGTGTTCTCGCTGACGATTGATCCTCTTCGCTGCCCGTTTAGTTAAGGACATTAAGTGGGCGTAATTCCGTTGTGTCGAGATGTACATCACTCTGAGATTACTGCGCCCAACATTCGACTTCAACATCACATTTTGCTTTTTGGGGTACCTTGTTGCTTCCAGTTTCCATCTTTCTTGCTTGGTCAGGCACGTTCATCTGTTTCCAGAGTAGGATCTTGATCAGCTTTGGCTCGCTGGTTATGTCAAAAGCTGTCAGCTATGAGTTACTGATCGCTTTTAGCCCGTCTGCATCTTGGTCCTAGATGGCAAATATGCTTGGTCTACTGTAGGCAAATATGCTTGGTCTACTCTAGGCAAATATGCTTGGTCTACTCTAGGCAAATATGCTTGGTCTACTCTAGGCAAATATGCTTGGTCTACTCTAGGCAAATATGCTTGGTCTAAAAAAAAAAAGTAAAGTACCCCCGTCACGCCGAGTGGCGTATAGGGAAATATGGTGTTAGTGACCCTATATTTTACAGACCTTCAGCACATGATTTTTGGGGTAATGTGGTCGGTATTACGCCCGTGCTGCTTTTACTTTCCCAGAAAAAATCTGGTACCCATTTAAGGCTGGGTGAACCCGGAGCCGTCGGTTGGGATCGAACCCTACCCCTTGTCCGTAGTAGTCCAGTTCACTAACCACTGAGCTATCGCGGCTCCTACTAATTTTTAGGGAATTAGTAAAACCCAGGTGTCCTCGCCAGGGTACGAACCCCGGCTGTTGCCGTGGTAAGCCAACCGCCTATCGATTGCGCTAACCGGACACTATGCTTGGTCTACTCTAGGCAAATATGCTTGGTCTACTCTAGGCAAAGATGCTCGGTCTACTTTAGGCAAATATGCTCGGTCTACTCTAGGCAAATATGCTTGGTCTACTCTAGGCAAATATGCTTGGTCTACTCTAGGCAAATATGCTTGGTCTACTCTAGGCAAATATGCTCGGTCTACTTCACTGCCTTGCCAGCGTATGGGGAATATTGTGTTAGTGCCCATATTTTTCCATGACCACGCATTAGATTTAAATGATATGATTAGTATAATACCAGGTCACCTTCCAGAAACATTTATGGTATATATTTGTACAGGTTGGGTGATCACCAAACTTATCGGTTCGAACAAAAAATCAGCCACTTCTGAGAATCGATCCCGGATCCTTCTGCTAAGGATTCGAGTGCACTAACCACTCACCCAATGATTCATTTCTTTTAGTTTCATCACCTCAGAAGGAGATTGAAAAAAACAGACACTAAATCGTGTCTTTGTTAATGTGTTCAACACTCGACACAAGACACCACCTTCAGGTGTTAATGTGTTCAAACACTCTCGACACAAGACAACACCTTCAGGTGTTAATGTGTTCAACATTCGACACAAGACAACACTTTCAGGTGTTAATGTGTTCAACACTCGACACAAGACAACACATGCAGGTGTTAATGTGTTCAAACATTCTCGACCCAAGACAATACTTTCAGGTGTTAATGTGTTCAAACATTCTCAACACAAGACAACACTTTCAGGTGTTAATGTGTTCAACACTCGACACAAGACAACACTTTCAGGTGTTAATGTGTTCAACACTCGACACAAGACAACACCTTCAGGTGTTAATTTGTTCATACACTCTCGACACAAGAGAACAGTTCCAGGTTGTGCCTTAGGGGCACAAAGGGATACTTCATCATCATCGTCCAAAGCGAGTCCATGTTATTATTTTTTTAAACCCATAATATGAACCGGAACACCCTTATACATCAATCACTTTTTTCCACTTCACTCGCATTTGCTCTGTCCTTTACTTTCGTCAAGGCAGCAATTATTTGTAGCCAGAGTTGTTTCTCCCCGGAAATCAGTCTTACAGACTAGAGCTCATCATGGAGGTAAACATAAAAACATATTAGAGACGCAGCAAAATTAGTGTAGGTTCAATAAAATAACAACATGAACAAATTATGCTGCTCTGGTTTTGCGGATAAGACACAACTAAACACACCAACGTTTTATAAGGCATTCAGCGAGGAGAAAATACAAATATAACAACCGCCACATATCTGAAAGGGGCCAAATAAAAGAAGAAACTAAAAATGTGGAATAGGAAGAAGTTTAGGAGGAGAGTATCAAAGTAAGAGGAATTAAAAATAATAACCTAAATTTAAAACAACATTATGCGGAACAAACAATAAGCAGAGGCAATGATTCATTAATATTATATAAAAACCGCGAGTGAGCCGCGGCAAAGTTTAAGTGGATATAACAAAATAAGTAAATACAGAATGTTCCAGCGTGATGGGTAAGGCAAGACTAAGCAAACCAATGTTTCGGCGCTCAAAGGTCCTCAGCGCTGGACAAACACACACAACAAACAGAATGTGATTATTTTTTTTCTAAGCTGTTGTTTTTCTTCTGACTTTTATTATTGTTAGTTACTATTACTTTAATTCTCACTCTCCCTCCCCCCTCTCCCACACTCCAACCCTTTTACCATTTTGACTTCTTTTATTCACTTTGACGTTTTTAGTTGTGTAGTCTACATGTCAGACATCAAATCACAATTTAGTACTTTCTTTTCTCAAATTATTATTCGCCGTTGTTTATGGTTATGAGAGCTGGAAAATATTTAGAAAAGAGAGAATAAACAAGACGCGCTTGAAAACTATCATCTAAGCAAAATACTTAGTCTAAAATGGGATCAATTCTTGACTTGCATAAATAAGAGATGTTGTTGTGAAACGGACAGTGTTATTTTTAGTTAGGAAGGTCAGCATATCTAGGTCATGTGATGAAAATAAATAATAAAATAATGAGAAAGCAAGACAGTGGATGTGAAAGAAACTAAATATTACAACAGGAGGTTGACCAAAGAGACACTTATAAGAATTTTATTAACGAAATAGGCATTGTTATCAGTTATTGATGTTCTTACCGGAAATACTGTCATTTGTAGTAATAAAGCCAGCGGACAGAGAGGGAAATCACACAAAACCCCACAATCTTGACGTCATCACCTATGAGAGCTGTTGATGGCTGGCATAATTCTACCCACAACCGCCTCTGCTTGAAAAGCGGAAAACGTCACACAATTTTGGTAATGCTTTTTTCCTGCTGCCTTACTGCTATAGATGGCTGTGACTGGGACTGAGAAGAACACCCTTCTTCTTGTGTAATCATGACGTCATTCAGACGAGGATTTCTGATTGAATTCTGCTGTCTGCTTCAAGGATATAGTTCAAGGATATAGTCCAAGGAAGTAGTTCAAGGATATAGTCCAAGGATATAGTTCAAGGATATAGTCCAAGGATATGGTTCAAGGATATATCCAAGGAAATAGTTCAAGGATATAGTCCATGGATAGAGTCGCACCTGTTACTCTTCCAATGTAGTGGAACTCGGCCACGTTTTCTTACATAAGTCTGTGTACTGGGGACAGTTTTGTTAGATGCACTTTGCTGTCATATATGCTTGAATCCAGTCTGGGGACAGTTTTGTTAGATGCACTTTGCTGTCATATATGCTTGAATCCAGTCTAGGGACAGTTTTGTTAGATGCACTTTGCTGTCATATATGCTTGAATCCAGTCTGGGGACAGTTTTGTTAGATGCACTTTGCTGTCATATATGCTTGAATCCATTATGGGGACAGTTTTGTTAGATGCGTTTTGCTGTCATATATGCTTGAATCCAGTGGCTTAGATTAGTGGTACCTCTTTTGAGTTTTGAGTACATGAGTTGCCTCGTTCAGTGGCCAGTGCGAAGTTTGTGTCCCCTTCAGAGTTGTATAATATCTACATCCCTCATTGTATTTCATAAGGAACGGATATCTAGAAAAAGAAACGAGGATGGCTTGGCTCCACATTGCGAAGACCACCAAGCAATATTGCAGGCAATCAATGAACTAGAATCCACAAGGAACTAGGAAAGTTGGAAAACCCTATCACGCCCGGAGTAGAACTGTTGAGACATAACCAAATGCTGGAGGATAGAAGTGGGGGTCAGTTGGAGAAGATAGCACAAAATCGAGTCCGTTTGAAGAGTATAGTTGCAGCCCATTGCTCAACAAAGGAGCTGCACGATGTACGCAAGTCAAGTCAGTCATGGTATTTTGGGTGGTCTTGTTTCCACTTTCAGTGGCATTGCCCTTTAATAGTTTAGTTAGTCGACGGATCATCCTCATTGCCCTTTAATAGTTTAGTTAGTGGACGGATCATCCTCATTGCCCTTTAATAGTTTAGTTAGTGGACGGATCATCCTCATTGCCCTTTAATAGTTTAGTTAGTGGACGCATCATCCTCATTGCCCTTTAATAGTTTAGTTAGTGGACGCATCATCCTCATTGCCCTTTAATAGTTTAGTTAGTGGACGCATCATCCTCATTGCCCTTTAATAGTTTAGTTAGTGGACGGATCATCCTCATTGCCCTTTAATAGTTTAGTTAGTGGACGGATCATCCTCATTACCCTTTAATAGTTTAGTTAGTGGACGGATCATCCTCATTGCCCTTTAATAGTTTAGTTAGTCGACGGATTATCCTCATTGCCCTTTAATAGTTTAGTTAGTGGACGGATCATCCTCATTGCCCTTTAATAGTTTAGTTAGTGGACGGATCATCCTCATTGCCCTTTAATAGTTTAGTTAGTCGACGGATCATCCTCATTGCCCTTTAATAGTTTAGTTAGTCGACGGATTATCCTCATTGCCCTTTAATAGTTTAGTTAGTGGACGGATCATCCTCATTGCCCTTTAATAGTTTAGTTAGTGGACGGATCATCCTCATTGCCCTTTAATAGTTTAGTTAGTCGACGGATTATCCTCATTGCCCTTTAATAGTTTAGTTAGTGGACGGATCATCCTCATTGCCCTTTAATAGTTTAGTTAGTGGACGGATCATCCTCATTGCCCTTTAATAGTTTAGTTAGTGAACGGATCATCCTCATTGCCCTTTAATAGTTTAGTTCGTGGACGAATCATCCTCATTGCCCTTTAATAGTTTAGTTAGTGGACGGATCATCCTCATTGCCCTTTAATAGTTTAGTTAGTCGACGGATCATCCTCATTGCACATCGGACATATCCATAAGTGCTCATATCTCCTCCACAAGATGTCACTCATAGTGTGGAGACTGATGACTCCAGTTCTGTGCTGAATTGTTATTAGTCCGTGGTCCCGGCGCAGCGCTCCTTTCTGGCACCCTAGGTTTGACCTGATGTTCTTGCAGTCTGAACATGGTTATAGATTCATCATCAATGATTGAATCATCAGCGCACCCTGCTTCCCTGAGTGCATTCAGAATGTCTTCTCACTCCATTGCAGGTCCGCCATACACGGCAGCTATTCCAGCCAGACTCTCAGCTTGGTCGCTTCATCTCACACCGGAATGCCCAGCCTTCGTACCCAGCTTCCTTCGATTTTCCTGAGTACACACATTAAGTCACACTGAAAGCACACTTGAGTCAAAGTTTGTGTTTCTAGCCAGGCCATCGCTTTAGTTACTGCCATGATCGGCAAGCTTCTGGTAGCCACCGCCACCGCGAAAGCACCGCTCCTCTCCTTTACTGCTTTTCCTCTGACCTGGACAATGAAAGCCCACGAGCGTCGACTGTGTGGAACATTGCCCCTTAATGAAATATTTACGTTCCTCAGAGCTGACTAGATGGTCTTCTTGTTGTAGTTTCCCTCCTTCTTTTGGCTAGTTTATCTGCATACTTATTTCCTTGTATATTGCTTGTGATGTTTCGGCTGTCAAAGTTGATCAAGAATAGTGACATAACAAAATGCACTGCGAGCTCTGTGTGTCATCTCACGGGGCTGGACATGTCTGTCTTGCAGCAAATAGTCAAGTATTGTTATTTCACTGTTCATGACTTTCTTTCATGTGAAAAGATTAACTTTGTAATATTCCTGAATGTTTGCTAAACCCCATAAATGTAATATTATTGGTAACCAGATGTTTAAATTCAGAAACGTGTTACTGTCATACTAGCTACATTATTGACTATAGCAGTTTGTATTTAAGAAGTAAACTACTAGAAGGGTTATCTTTCATATGACATTTGGCGTCTTGATAGACGGTTGGTAGCAAGCAATCATGATGAGTCTGTAGCTTGGTAAAATATTAGTGCCTAATACTGGACGCCTTTATCAAAGATAAGAAAGGAAATCTGCTTAGTAATATAAAGGAACAAATGGAGAGATGGAAGGAGCACTTTGAAGAACTTTTGAACAGACCTGGCTCAAATAATCCTCCAGATATACTACCAGCAGAAGAAGAATTACACGTTAACTGCGGAAAACCAAGCAAAGAAGAAATAATGAAAGCCATCAAACTGTTAAAAGATGGTAAAGACACAGGACCAGATGAAATTCCTTCGGAAGCCATCAAAGCAGATATTATCACCTCTACCAAGATGTTACATAATCTATTGGATAAAATTTGGGAGAGGGAAGAAATACCTAAAGACTGGAGAGAAGGTTATATGATCAAACTACCAAAGAAAGGAAGTTTACAGGAGTGCACAAATTATAGGGGAATTATGCTACTATCAGTGCCAGGAAAATATTAGGCAGAATCATTCTGGAGAGACTAAAAGAGGCTATAGAGAATCACTTGAGAGATGAACAAGCAGGTTTTAGGAAGAACAGATCATGTGCTGATCAAATAACTACTCTACGTATAATAGTTGAACAAAGTTTAGAACTAAAATCCCCACTTTATATTGGATTCATAGATTACGAAAAGGCATTTGATAGTTTAGACAGAAGAATGCTTTGGAAGTTGCTGAGTCATTATGGAATCCCCATAAAGTTTATTAACCTGATAAAAACAATGTATGAAGGAACAAAATGTAGTGTGGTGCATGAAGGACAGCTTACAGAAGCATTTGAAATAAGAACAGGAGTAAGGCAAGGATGCCTTCTGTCTCCATTTCTCTTTCTACTGGCCATAGATTGGATTATGAAAATAACTCAAAACAACAGAAATGGGATCCAGTGGTCACTGACCAAACAACTTGATGATTTAGACTTTGCTGATGACATAGCTCTCCTATCACACAGCCACCAACAGATGCAAGATAAAATGAGTATATTAGATGAGAGATCACAACAGCTAGGACTAAAGATTAATAGAGATAAGACCAACATTATGAGAATTAATGCAGTTGGCAATAACCAAATAAAACTAGGAGAAATACCTCTACTAGACGTACAATCTTATATATATCTGGGCAGTAATATAGATAAAGAGGGAGGAACAGAAAACGATACCAAAATAAGGATATCAAAAGCAAGAGGAGCTTTCATTGCACTGGGAAACATATGGAAATCCAAAGAAATTAGGCTAAATACAAAAATACAAATTTTCAACTCCAATGTTAAGTCGGTTCTATTATATGGCTGTGAAACATGGAGAATAACAAAATTGACAATCACGAAGGTACAGACTTTCATTAATGGATGCTTGCGCAGAATAAAGGGATGGAAATGGCAGGACAAAGTCACAAACGTGGAATTATGGAAATGTACCGGTCAAATACCAGTGGATAAAGAAATACAGCGAAGACGATGGCGATGGATAGGACACACACTACGGAAACCAACTGAGAGTATTACACAACAGGCCCTTTTTTGGAATCCCCAGGGGAAAAGACAAAGAGGAAGACCAAGGAATTCTTGGAGAAGACAGATTGAAGCAGAGATGAAGATGATGGGGAAGACATGGAATGATCTTAAAAGAATTGCAAAAAACAGAACGACTTGGAAAGTGTTTGTTGAAGACCTATGCTCCACTGGGAGCTAAAAGGTAGAAGAAGAAGAATACTGGACGCTGCTTTGCTAAACAGCTTCAATAGTGGATAGACAGATCCTTCCACAAAATGAACAAGATATAGTCGTGGTTTCTGGCTTTGTCTCCTTTTTCCTATGTCTTTTCTTCTATTACTGTTCATCAATATGATTGTGCAGATAAACACTAAACATTTGTCATAATCGAGGTGTTCAAATATGAAACGATAGAAAGATAACATTATTTATCTTAACAAACCCATATAGATAGCAGATAACTGCATTATGACAAAATCTGACCCAACCACCTTCTCTTAAAAAATAAAGTAGTAAAGT
Source organism: Megaustenia siamemsis (assembly GCA_032433765.1). Taxonomy (NCBI): domain Eukaryota; kingdom Metazoa; phylum Mollusca; class Gastropoda; order Stylommatophora; family Ariophantidae; genus Megaustenia; species Megaustenia siamemsis. The sequence goes on along the minus strand of JAVIAB010000050.1, from coordinate 38,983,479 downwards.
GCCCCCGTCACACCAAGTGGCGTATAGAGAAGATGGTGTTAGTGACCATATATTTTACAGACCTTCAGCACATGGTTTCTGGGATAATGTGGTCGGTATTACGCCCGTGCCGCTTTACTTTCCCAGAAAAAAATCCGGTACTCATTAAAGGCTTGTTGATCTCGGAAGCCGTCGGTTAGGATCGAACCCTACTTTTTTTCCTTTATAGTCCAGTTCACTAACCACTGAGCTATCGCGGGGCCCTAACCACCTTCTCTTGGACGCAAACTTTTGAAATGTTGAATTCCTTACTCCTGAGACCAGAAATAAATGCTTCCAAGCTGCCCTTCTGATGTCACATGCAGCTGAGAACTATTCTATTCTAAATTAATCTATTAATGCAACCAGTTTTACTACAGTCAGGAATTCCCCATATCCGCTTCACTATTTGTCACATCGCATCAGCAAATTCCGTTGACAAAGTCGCTCCGTGCACATGCTAATCGACTGCATAGGCGACAATTCCAAACCTCCTTCGTCCCTCTTACACATTCAAGGCAGGTAACATTGGAATTATTCTTTCATTCCTTCGCCGTAGGGGTTCCTGTAGCCACACGGGAGATCTGAGAACTTGACTGGAAGAGAAGTCCAAGTTGGCATTCAGATGGACTGAAGATTGAGGAGGTAATCTGTTGAAATTAGCTTAAACAACACGCTCATTAACCTGCAGTTTGCAATTCTTGTATTGTGGCATTGTTACCTCAGACACTATATCCCTCGCTGCAAGTTAAGAAAGAAGAAAGTCCCAGAAGAAATGTTCAGATAATCGATGTGTGTGGTGTGGAAAGAACAGTCTGGGGTGGCGAGTAACATCAAAATATAATTCTCAGCAATAAGCAACAATAGCTCTGCCACCATCATCATCATCATTATCATCATCATCATCATCATCATCATCATTATCATCATCATTATCATCATCATCATCATCATCATCATCCCCCTCATCATCATCATTATCATCATCATCATCCTCATAATCATCATCATCCTCATCATCATCATCATCAAGTGCCACGACAGCTAGCATAGCTTATTTAGTCACTCCATAACTCTCCGTCCCTACAGTATTTTTTTTTTCACTTCTGATGCTGACGTCATAACCACCCTATTCTTTTTTTCCTTCACTATAACTTTCCTCTGTGTTTTTCTCGACTTCTTTCTTCTATTTCTTCTTTCCTATAGTTTTGCAGTTGTTGCAATTATATCCTCATTACATTGCCAGAAATGGTGGCTGTTTTATTTATCCTGATGTTGACAACAAGCTTGCATTTAACCTCTTTTAGAACATTCTAATGACGTCTTTTAAGGATATCAAAAGCAAGAGGAGCTTTCATTGCACTGGGAAACATATGGAAATCCAAAGAAATTAGGTTAAATACAAAAATTAAAATTTTCAACTCAAATGTTAAGTCGGTCCTATTATATGGCTGTGAAACATGGAGAATAACAAAATTTACAATCACGAAGGTACAGACTTTCATTAATGGATGCTTACGCAGAATAAAGGGATGGAAATGGCAGGACAAAGTCACTAACGTGGAATTATGGAAATGTACCGGTCAAATACCAATGGATAAAGAGATACAGCGAAGACGATGACGATGGATAGGACACACACTACGGAAGCCAACTGAAAGTATTACACAACAAGCCCTTTTTTGGAATCCCCAGGGGAAAAGACAAAGAGGAAGACCAAGGAATTCTTGGAGAAGACAGATCGAAGCAGAGATGAAGATGATGGGGAAGACATGGAATGATCTTAAAAGAATGGCAAGAAACAGAACGACTTGGAAAGTCTTTGTTGAAGACCTATGCTCCACAGGGAGCTAAAAGGTAGAAGAAGAATGACGTCTTTTAAAACCTGCCCCAAAGGATTGCCATCTTTCTTATTTAAAGCTGTGTTTACGTGTCGAGCATGCATACAAATGTGACAAATGCATTTATGACGTTCAATAGAAGACCTCGCAGAAAGAAACAAAAAATCATTTATTACAAGGAGAAACAATCAATTGTCAAGTTCTCTGAGCTCAGGCTGACACTGGTCACAGATTGATGGCCTGACGCGCCAGGGGCCTAGTGCCCCATTCCAATTTGAGCAGCAGGTGATACGTGCTGCTTGCATCACCACTTTTATCGCTCTCGTCACGCGGTGTTAACGAGCAGTAATGGTCGGCGACTCGGAACGACCGGGCACCTCACAATAGACCCCTCTTGAATCGGTGGATTTCAATCAGAGGGAGGAAAATAAAAAGAGTGTCGTAGTCTTCACAGACATGGGCGTTTATAGAAGGAGGGAACGGTCATTTGTTCTCTTTTCCACACTCAAACATCTTAATGTTACGACTCAAAATCAATGTTAATTTTTTTTACCCAGAAATTAGTTTCCTGGTTTGTTGTTCCTCTTCTTATCATGAGCTTGCCTGATGACCCAACTCTTCATCCCTTGTCCTTAAAAGAACATTAAATGCACGTAGATCGTTGCTATGTAGGTATACAGTAATTTAACATATCAGCTTTCGTCCCAAAACATCAGTCTTGAGCATGCCATTTTTTAGTGCTGAATTGCTTTCCCTATCGATCTTACGCTACAGTAGCCAACATTAATGTCAGCGCTCCGGTGGGAAGCCGCCCATCATAAGCTCACCAACGAAGACCCACATTTCTTTCTCTCTTTCAAAATATCATCCACCAAAGGACATCACCCTGGTAAAGGAATATCACCCACCAGGGAAACTCAGCATGGTAATACAGGAATATCCCTCACCAGGGAAACTCAGCATGGTAATACAGGAATATCCCTCAACAGGGAAACTCAGAATGGTAATACAGGAATATCACCCACCAGGGAAACTCAGCATGGTAATACAGGAATATCCCTCACCAGGGAAACTCAGCATGGTAATACAGGAATATCCCTCACCAGCGAAACTCAGCGTGGTACTACAGGAATATCACCCACCAGGGAAACTCAGCATGGTAATACAGGAATATCACCCACCAGGGGAACTCAGCATGGTAATACAGGAATATCACCCACCAGGGTAACTCAGCATGGTAATACAGGAATATCACCCACCAGGGGAACTCAGCATGGTAATACAGGAATATCACCCACCAGGGGAACTCAGCATGGTAATACAGGAATATCACCCACCAGGGGAACTCAGCATGGTAATACAGGAATATCACCCACCAGGGGAACTCAGCATGGTACTACAGGAATATCACCCACCAGGGGAACTCAGCATGGTAATACAGGAATATCACCCACCAGGGGAACTCAGCATGGTAATACAGGAATATCACCCACCAGGGGAACTCAGCATGGTAATACAGGAATATCACCCACCAGGGGAACTCAGCATGGTAATACAGGAATATCACCCACCAGGGTAACTCAGCATGGTAATACAGGAATATCACCCACCAGGGGAACTCAGCATGGTACTACAGGAATATCACCCACCAGGGGAACTCAGCATGGTAATACAGGAATATTACCCACCAGGGGAACTCAGCATGGTACTACAGGAATATCACCCACCAGGGGAACTCAGCATGGTACTACAGGAATATCACCCACCAGGGGAACTCAGCATGGTACTACAGGAATATCACCCACCAGGGGAACTCAGCATGGTACTACAGGAATATCACCCACCAGGGGAACTCAGCATGGTACTACAGGAATATCACCCACCAGGGGAACTCAGCATGGTACTACAGGAATATCACCCACCAGGGGAACTCAGCATGGTACTACAGGAATATCACCCACCAGGGGAACTCAGCATGGTACTACAGGAATATCACCCACCAGGGGAACTCAACGTGGTAAAGGAATAAAGCCATCATCAAACACTGTGTGCTGGCGTGTGTAATCATGTCTCCCCACAAATTCTGTCACCATGATTGTTTATCAGTTTTATTAATGTCTTCCTATCGAGCCATTCCCTTAAACTGCCTTTCTCCGTGTTTCTTTCTATCTTATGTTTCCTAAATTCTTCCTGCTGTTATAATAGAGTCCCCCTTTCTCTCCCGCTACGCTGCTATATAGAGCCAGTTCTACCATTTGGGATTAGATGCTGGGCAGTGGGACAAAAGACAAGAGAATTGTTTGGTGCGATAAAACAGGCTTTTGTAGAAGAATGTTAAGAATACCAAGCTTCTATATATTTTTTTAAAGTAGCATAGATATTCTAAAAAGCACCATCATCATCATTATCACCATCTTCACTATCGTTATTATCATCATAATTATAATAATAAATGCATCATTATTATCATAATCGTCATTATCATCATCATCATAATCACTACCATTATTATCATTATAATTATCATCATTAATACCATCGCTATAATCACTATCATCATTCAAATCATCTTTAGCTCAGAACCTTCGTGGTCGTTAGAGCACACTTTACGACATTCTCGCAATCTCCTTCCAGCCTTCACAATCTCCTTCCAACCTTTACAATCTCCTTCCAGCCTTCACAATCTCCTTCCAACCTTCACAATCTCCTTCCAGCATTCACAATCTCCTTCCAACCTTCACAATCTCCTTCCAACCTTTACAATCTCCTTCCAGCCTTCACAATCTCCTTCCAACCTTCACAATCTCCTTCCAGCTTTCACAATCTCCTTCCAACCTTCACAATCTCCTTCCAGCTTTCACAATCTCCTTCCAACCTTCACAATCTCCTTCCAGCTTTCACAATCTCCTTCCAGCCTTCACAATCTCCCTCCAACTTTCACAATCTCCTTCCAGCCTTCACAATCTCCTTCCAACCTTCACAATCTTCTTCCAACCTTCACAATCTCCTTCCAACCTTCACAATCTCCTTCCAACCTTCACAATCTCCTTCCAGCCTTCACAATCTCCTTCCAGCATTCACAATCTCCTTCCACCCTTCACAATCTCCTTCCAACCTTCACAATCTCCTTCCAACCTTCACAATCTCCTTCCAACCTTCGCAATCTCCATCCAACCTTCACAATCTCCTTCCAGCCTTCACAATCTCCTTCCAACCTTCACAATCTCCATCCAACCTTAACAATCTCCCTCCAACTTTCACAATCTCCTTCCAACCTTCACAATTATGAACTACCTTCTGAGCCGTCGTGGCTAAGTTTTTTTCATGTCCATTCTCAAATGTTGTCTTTCCACTGCTTTCTCTGTCTTAATTTCTTCGTTTTTTTGTGTGGTTTGGTACTATACCATATAGAATGGAGTTGTTAACTGTGGAGATCTTGAAAAATATCCGTATATGTTAATTGTCATCCTTTTACTGTTGACACTCAGTCTTTGGGAGCCGCAATGGCTCAGTGGTTAGTGAACTGGACTACAAAGGACAAGGGGTAGGGTTAGATCCCAACCGACGGCATCCAGTTCACCCAGCCTTAAGTGGGTACCGGATTTTTTCTGGGAAAGTAAAGCAGCACGGGCGTAATACCGACCACATTACCCCAAAAATCATGTGCTGAAGGTCTGTAAAATATAGGGTCACTAACACCACATTTCCCTATACGCCACTTGGCGTGACGGGGGTACTTTACTTTACTTTTACTTACTCAGTCTTTGATTGGTCCGTACATCGCATTTTGTTGCAGGGTTCCTCATTGGTGATAATGTCTGTATAAGACATGAAGCAATATCTTTCTCAATATAATCCTATTTAGAGAGCCTCTCTTCTTCTTTCGAAATCAACTTTAAGTATCCATGTTTCGCATATTTTTAGAAATATCGCCACTACTACTACCACTTTTTCGGGTTCGACACTGATCGACGGCTTTCGGGTTCACCCAGCCTTAAATGGGTAACTGCTTTTTTTGGGGGGAAAGTAAAGCAGCACGGGCGGAATACCGACCACATTATTCCAAAAATCATGTGCCGAATGTCTATACAAATTATGGTCACTAACACCATATTTCCCCATACGCCACTTGGCGTGACCGGGGCTCTTTACTTTTACTTTATTTACTGCCACCTCTACTAATGAAAACTTATAACCAACATCAGTAAGAAATAATAAAAATGGCCCTTTAGGCCCTTTAATTAGAAGAGAAAGGTTGGTGAAGAGGAGGTGGAAGTGAAAACACAAGGACAAATCAATGCAGGAGTGGCATGATAGTCTTTGTAAATAATCCTCCTTGGAAGGAGGTAGTCTACAGGTAGGACGAAGAATTCAGGACAGGAAGGATCCGGGTTCAAATCCAACTTTAAGCGCTGGTGATTGAAACAAAAATATGAGAAATTCATCTGTGGTTTCTTCGTGACGTAACCATCCACTGATTTCTTGTAGTGAGATTCGACGTTTAGCCCTTTCGGATACCGGAAATGAACTGAGTGAACTCGTTAAAGAACATTTGAAGTTAATATGGATAAGAGTAGACCATAAATATGGCCGCTTCCCTGTCAACAGAACTCTACCCGTGGATCCCAGGCCGTGCTATGGGGTTCGTGCACGTGGGCGATGAATCTCCTCGGATTTTCTCGAGATTGTAGTGGGGGGTATCGGAGCACCTATTGGTTAGTTTGGTGTCTAGTGATAATGATCCTACCATCAGGCAAACAACAAGTAAACCACATTGGAAATGAAGAATAATTGATACAAACCAAGAAAGAAAAGTCTTGCTAGTCTAGTAAGACTGATGTCCTTAGAGAGGTTAACCTAACTACAAACAGATGTCGTCTTATGTAAAGGTCAAAGAAAGCCAAATGCTAAGGAAGCACTGAGACTAAAGTAAAGTACGAGACTTGAACCAGCGTCTTAACACACGAGAGTTTCCACCCATATGTTCTCAGCTGCCTATCCGGAAATGTTTCGGAGATTTGTGGATAGTGTCGCTTCAAGCATCGAAACTCACGATGCGAGGCGATATTCCTCACCTTCCCAGAGTAATACTCTGGTACTCATTTCTGCCAACGGCTGGGTCGACCGGGGGGGGGGGGGGGTTTCCAACCACGAGTATAACTCACACTGCTCACAGCGGGAATCGAACACGGGTTGTCCGAACGCACTACTATTCGTGATTAACACTGAGGCACCAGACAGCAAGATGTAAAACACAGCGCAACACAACCCACTAATGAACGAAAAAGGAATTAAAGGGGGGGGGGGAGGGGCAGTTTCCCTTTCTAAAAATTGTTTCTAACGACGCCCATGCTTACGATCATACAAACCTCTGCGCCCTCCCCTGCAGTGACGGTCGAACATTGAGGTATCCCTTCATTCTCTTTTATTGACAGACGATAATTCGCTTCTACTCTTTCTCCTCACTTCTTTACCCACGGCCTCAGGTGACCCAGAGCAAGGTTAAGGGTTATCGTATGAATTAAGCGATGGCTACGTAATGTCTTTCTACTGTCCCGACACTCATCGTCTGACAACGGAGCCCGAGGCCTGCTGTTGTGCCCAAGTCCTACCAGAAAGCATTGCATGCAGCGCCGGTTTCCGATTGGCCAGGTCCTGCACAATGTGGTCGGTCTTCACATTTTTTTTTAATTTACCTGTGGCCTTAATTTTTTAAATATTTTTTATTTTTATTTTCTGTGTTCTGGCCGGCGTTTTAGCTCGAAACCATCTCAGTTTTCAAATTCTCGTTTGTCTGAAGATAAGTCCTCGCTAGTTAGATCGCTGTGTACAGAGAATAATAACGCATTCAGAAAGGTAAGACGATAACGCATGATCTCGAATATGATTGAAGGGTAGACAAAGACTTGACCTCACGATATTCATTCTTTCAGCACACATGTATGTATAGGCCCTCCAGTAGGGCTCAGTTAGTAATGACCAACCGTCTCGTCAACAAAGGACGCAATTTTTTTAAAGATAGTACTATTTATATTGTGAATATAAGGTTTTTATAAGTGAAGATTGCTGTGACTACCAATCCGGCTAAACCGGTAACATCCTGAAAAAATGAAAAAGGGGGGGGGGGGGGGGCAGTTAATGGGCCTTTAAAAGTGAAAATCGTATTTTTATTTTAAGAGCGACTTTTTGGTCTGAGGAAAAAAGTAAACTGACGTCCACGGAAACATACATTTAAAGCAGCTGAGGTAGTCAGTCTCCTTTTCATCATCACCATCATCTTTGATCTCATTTTTTTTTGGCTGGAGACTGAGTTATTGAATTATTTGCGGGTCATCATCATTGCACTCCGAACATGTCCAAAGGTGCTCAGATCCCCTCCTCAGCAATTCCCTCAGTGCCCAGCGACTGACGACCCCAGTTCTATGTTGGTTGATAAGTCTTCTTACACGGCCACTAAGTTTCTTATTTCTGGCTGTGCCCAACTTAACTCCCATTTCTATCATCCGAAGAAATGACGTGGATCTGTGTTTGTCGAAGTCCTGTGCTCTTCCCACTTCTTGGAGGGCATTGATGATGTCCGCCCGATTCATTGGTTGCCCGTCCTCAACGACAGCGCAGCTAGCCAACCTGTCCGCTCTTTCATTTCCCCGTACTCCCGCATGTCCAGAGACAAAGACAAAGGTGACCTTGCGTATATTGGATTTCTGCAACGACTCTACCCATTACATGCTTACAGAGCCCGCCTCCACTTTTTTTATCATGCTCATCGAATCACTCAGTATACATGCGTGGGTGTAGTCTTGTGACTCTAACCATTTGAATGCCTTGGTCACTGCCATCACTTCTATTGTCACGCTACTCGTGGTCATGACGTATGCACCACTGTCTTCCTTGACTATTCTGCCTGCTGAGCGTCCTGTAAATGCCCATGCACTTCTTTGGTGTCGTCTTACAGATCCATCTGTATAGATGACTGCATCTTTCTCATCGGTGTTATCGCAGATGAGACCGTTGACCTCCGCATTAACCACGACCGGGTTCTGTTCTCTACTTTTCATGTCGAGTGTGACAATACACGAGAAAGTCCTCTTGAATGATGTAGGCACCGGTATCCACTCCTCACCAACGCTGATATTGGTAAGCCTACAGACCTGTTTGATTACATCTTCTGCTCGGTCCACCCATGATTTGCCTCTTTTTAGCCTGGCACCTTTCCTTGTGTTGAGCACGTGGTGCAATGGATGCTCTTTATCTGTACTAATCTTCAGGTATGCTCGTGCTCTCCAGATCTTGATTCTGTCATCCATGGTTGGAAAGTCAAGAAGATACCTCAATGCTTCACAGGGAGTGTCCCTTGTACATCCCAAGATAATGCGCATGGCTCCATTTTGTATTTTCTCCAGCCTATCAATTTGAGTCGTACTGACAGTAAGAATTGCCAGGGCATACTCGATTGGTGCGAGGACTAATCCCTGGAACAGAAGAGTAAGTAGCCTCTGCTCGATGTTGGCAGCTGCCATGACCTTCAAGGCAGCTAATCATTTGCGGGATTTTGTTATCACATGGTCGACGTGGTCCCGAAAACACAGGCTGCGATCAAACTTAACTCCGAGGTATGTCATCAACTTGTCCCTGGTCACGTCATCAGCTCCCATTCGTACTACCGGTGTGGTCGTATTAACGATATGATTGTTAAGGGAGAACCATGAAACTGATGCTTTATTATGATTAACCAAGGCACCTGAAACCCCACACCAGGAAGAAATGCGATCGAGTTCGTCTTGCATTGTGGAGGCAATTCCCCGTCTGTCTCTTCCTTGTCGATATACCAGAATATCATCAGCAAAAGTCATATATCTTCCCCTCCCATCCAGCTGTTGGGCCGTGATCGTTATTGTGTACACGTTAAATAGAACTGGTGACAATGGTGAGCCTTGTGGCAGCCCTGGACAAATGGATGTTGGCTCGGAAAACTAACTTCCACATCTGAGTATCACCTTCCTCTGAAACAGTGCCGCGGCGATCCATCTAATGAGGAAGGGGTGCACCGCCAGTTTGAGGAGCATATGCATGATATATTAAAATGGTACCCTATTGTATGCATCCTCTAGATCTATAGCAGCAGCATATGTCTCCTCTCGTCTGTGGAAGCCTTCGAAGACGTCATAAGCAAAGACTGCCGCGTTGAGCCATGTCTCTTTGTTATATCTATAACCTCCCAGTGTGGGTGAGAATGCACATATCTGTTCAAGGTGACAGGTGAGGACACGGGCAACTATTTGCATCGTGATGATTCTGTAGGCACTGATCTGAGAATGGTCCTTGTTTGGCTTCGGTAGCGGTAGTAAGTAGCTGTGTAGCCACTCCTCCTTAATCTGGCCACTCCGAATGCTGGCATTAAACTCATTGGCCAGTTTTGTCAAGTCGTCGTCAGCTAAATCGCCTATGTCATCGTACCGAACACCATCTGGACCAGGAGCAGTGTTGTGTGACCTTTTAAGCGTCGTGCGAATGGTATCGGATGTAATTGTGGGATCTTCTTCCAGCCCTACATCCGTACACAATTTTGACAGCGATCCCCGTATCCTCATTCTTACAGCCTCATTTCTTTGGTCCGTCTGCTCAATGTAGCGGGCAACCAGGGCCTTCCCTTTGCTCTCATCAGATTTGTGCCTTATCCGGCCTGTGCTCTGAAAGTCTGGTATGCCTCTATGTCGTGTTGTGCCATTCATGCTCTGATGAAGGCGCCAGAATGTGGCTAGCGATTTTTCTGAGCACACTTTTTTTACAGAAGTCATCCCATTTGGCGTCCTAAGCCTGCTGAGCACATAGTTCAAAGTGCATCATTTTTTGGTCGACCTCTACTTTCAGACGCTTCAAGAGCTCAGGTTGTGTTCTTCCATTCTGTCTGGCTTTCTGCCATGTCTTGGCCGTTTGTCTCTTGCTCCGTCAAGCTTCCTCGACATCTACGTTCCACCAGGGTGGCTGCGTCCATCTCTCCTGCCTCCTACAAGGGGTGCTCTGTTTCCTATGTCTGATTTTGCTAATGACGTGCTGGTCTGTTTTCTCATAGTGGAATGTGTGGAGCTTCCTTTTCTTGCTTCTATTTCTGCTTTTCTCAATTAGGAGGACACATGGATAGTGATCACTTCCGTGGAACCTCAGTGTACTCCACCTGCAAACCGGAGCGACGGTGGATGACAGCAGTGTAAGGTCTATGACACTATCAGAGTCCCCTGTTCGAATGGCCATTCTTGTTGCCCTTCCATCATTCAAGCACTCTAAATCGACTGACACTAAGTGCGTTCTCTAGGTCTTCTCCCTGCTTGTTGGTTATGACGTTACCCCACTGTTTGCCTCTAGCATTAAAGTCTCCACAGAAAATGACGATCTCTTCATCGAACTTGAAGAGATTCTGCCATTGTTGTGTGTTCACTTTCCCATTACAGGCATACACATTTACAATCACGAAATGAACTGAGGTCTGCATCCTAACCGCATGTACCTGCAATTCTGTATTGCCCCACACAGACATATCAACCTCAGCTGCCACCATATTGTTGTGCACAAGGATGGCCTGCCCAAGGTGTCGTCTATTGTAAAAACAATGAAAACCAGGAGTACTTACTGTCCTGTCACCAAGAAGAGTTTCTCGTAAAACCATTATATCGGCGCCGCACAGAAGCTTATCAAGATTGGGCCGTCGTTGATTTATGGACCCACATTTCCAATATGTAACGCGCACATACGTTAGGCCTAGCCTCTCACACTTCGACATTTTAACGCCACCTCTTTTACCTTGTCGTGTAACCAAACGATTAGATACCACGAGTCTAACCAAGCAACTACGTACCAACAATCTAACCAAGCGACTAGATATTGCCAGTCTAACCAAGCAACTACGTACCAACAATCTAACCAAGCGACTAGATATTGCCAGTCTAACCAAGCAACTAGGTATTGCCACTCTAACCAAGCAACTAAGTACCACCAATCTAACCAAGCGACTAGAAACCGCCAGTCTAACCAAACAACTAGATACCGCCAGTCTAACCAAGCGACTAGATACTGCCAGTCTAACCACGGGACTACGTACCGTCAGTCTAACCAAACGATTAGATGGCGCCAGTCTAACCACGGGACTACGTACCGCCAGTCTAACCAAACGATTATATACTGCCAGTCTAACCACGGGGCTATGTCAGTCTAACCAAACGATTAGATACTGCCAGTCTAAGCACGGGACTATGTACCGCCAGTCTAACCACGGGACTATGTACCGCCAGTCTAACCAAACGATTAGATATCCCTAGTCTAAACACTGGACTATGTACCGCCAGTCTAACCAAACGATTAGATATCGCTAGTCTAACTATGGGACTATGTACCGCCAGTCTAACCAAACGATTAGATATCGCTAGTCTAACCATGGGACTATGTACCGCCAGTCTAACCAGACGATTAGATATCGCTAGTCTAACCATGGGACTATGTACCGCCAGTCTAACCAAACGATTAGATATCGCTAGTCTAACCATGGGACTATGTACCGCCAGTCTAACCAGACGATTAGATATCGCTAGTCTAACCATGGGACTATGTACCGCCAGTCTAACCAAACGATTAGATATCGCTAGTCTAACCATGGGACTATGTACCGCCAGTCTAACCAAACGATTAGATATCGCTAGTCTAACCACGGGACTATGTACCATCAGTCTAACCAAGCAACTACGTACCACCAGTCTAACCAAGCAACTATGCACCACCAGTCTAACCAAGCAACTAAGTACCAAAAGTCTAACCAAGCAACTATGTACCATCAGTCTAACCAAGCAACTAAGTACCACCAGTCTAACCAAGCAACTATGTACCATCTGTCTAACCAAGCAACTATGCACCACCAGTCTAACCAAGCAACTAAGTACCACCAGTCTAACCAAGCAACTAAGTACCACCAGTCTAACCAAGCAACTATGCACCACCAGTCTAACCAAGCAACTAAGTACCACCAGTCTAACCAAGCAACTATGCACCACCAGTCTAACCAAGCAACTAAGTACCACCAGTCTAACCAAGCAACTATGTACCATCAGTCTAACCAAGCAACTATGTACCATCAGTCTAACCAAGCAACTAAGTACCACCAGTCTAACCAAGCAACTATGTACCACCAGTAACAAGGCAAGACGCCAGCCTCGAGACGCCATGATTGTGGGTTCAAATCCCGATCGCACCAGTTTGGATTTTTATTTGTGATTTCTCTCAGTGGCAACGACCCCTAGCCTCTACAGCGAGGCCGGCTTGGAACATCAATTACTCATCGACGGAAAAAAATATCAGTATCTCCGAAGACGAAGTTATCTGCCTGTATGGCGTGTGACCCATGTGCACACTACTACTATGGAAAAACGGATTAACACGCGAAAATCAGATTCTAGTTTCTGTGGACTACGCTAGAGGCGAAAGCTGGCGATAAAAAAAAAATACATATTTTGTCTTTGAATGGCACAATCTAATCTCCTTTAATCACAAATGATGCTGCTTTTTTTATCATTTAATGTTGCACTTTGACATTCTTACCTCGTTCATAAATAAATGTCACTATCTTTCTGTTCATTGCTACTTTATTGACTCTTAAGTAGATTTTTTAAAAGTTCTTGCTGTTCTCAGGAATCTCTTCAGTTTGAACATAAACAAATTGGATAATTGTTTCGTTAATGGCCGCACTTTAAATCTCTTCAGTTTGCACATAAACAAATTGGGTAATTGTTTCGTTAATGGCCGCACTCTAGCTCTCTTTAATTTCCACGTAAATAATTCTGTGATTTTTTTGTCAATCACTGTTGAACTCAGATTACTTTAATCTGCTCTTCAATAAATAATATATTTATTATATTATTACCCCACTGTGAATCTCTATTATTTGCTCATAAATAAATGAGATATTTCGCTCATTATCCTATGCATGAATATCTTAAGTTTGCTAATAACAAATTAATTATGGAAAAGTACCAGTCAAATACCTGTGGATAAGGAGATACAGCGAAGATGATGGCGTTGGATAGGACACACACTGCGGAAGCCAACTGAGAGAATAACACAACAGGTCCTTTTTTGGAATCCCCAAGGAAAAAGACAAAGAGGAAGACCAAAATATTCTAAGAGAAGACAAAGGGAAACAGAGATGAAGATGGTGGAGAAGACATGGAATGATCTTAAAAGAATGGCAAGAAACAGAACGGCTTATAAAGTGTTTGTTGAAGACTTATGCTCCACAGGGAGCTTAATGGTAGAAGAAGGATAAGAAATTGTTCGCCGATATTACTTGAATTCTTGAGGAAAATCACAAACGCTGGCAGCTGCTGTAGAGTTGTGGCACGAATGTGGCAGCACAACTAATGAATGATCTGTTGGTTTGAAGTGTCTGAACGTCCGAGACACAACGTGGGCTGAAAACCACTCACAGCGGCCAGCTTGCGTTAGGATCAGAACCATATCTGACGAAGATCCCACTTTAACTCCTTGCAATTATCATTAAAAAAAAATAATCAGTATAACCAGGGGTCGCCGTCTTCTTCTTTTTATTCTTAACAGAAAGTCGTTATGCTATAGTCAGATATGTTGAATCAAATAGTCGTCATGCTGTAGTCAGATATGTAGAACCAAATAGTCGTCATGCTGTAGTCAGATATGTTGAATCAAATAGTCGTCATGCTGTAGTCAGATATGTAGAACCAAATAGTCGTCATGCTGTAGTCAGATATGTTGAATCAAATAGTCGTCATGCTGTAGTCAGCTATGTTGAACCAAATAGTCGTTATGTTGTAGTCAGATATGTTGAACCAAATAGACGCCATGCTGTAGTCAGATATGTTGAACCAAATAGTCGTTATGTTGTAATCAGATATGTTGAACCAAAAAGTCGTCATGCTGTAGTCAGATATGTTGAACCAAATAGTCGTTATGCTGTAGTCAGATATGTTGAATCAAATAGTCGTCATGCTGTAGTCAGATATGTTGAATCAAAGAGTCGTCATGCTATAGTCAGATATGTTGAACCAAATAGTCGGTATGCTGTAGTCAGATATGTTGAATCAAATAGTCGTCATGCTGTAGTCAGATATGTTGAATCAAAGAGTCGTCATGCTATAGTCAGATATGTTGAACCAAATAGTCGGTATGCTGTAGTCAGATATGTTGAATCAAATAGTCGTCATGCTGTAGTCAGATATGTTGAACCAAATTGTCGTCATGCTGTAGTCAGATATGTTGAATCAAATAGTCGTTATGCTGTAGTCAGATATGTTGAATCAAATAGTCGTTATGCTGTAGTCAGATATGTTGAACCAAATAGTCGTCATGCTGTAGTCAGATATGTTGAACCAAATAGTCGTTATTCTACAGTCAGATATGTAGAACCAAATAGTCGTTATGGTGTAGTCAGATATGTTGAACCAAAAAGTCGTCATGCTGTAGTCAGATATGTTGAACCAAATAGTCGTTATGCTGTAGTCAGATATGTTGAATCAAATAGTCGTCATGCTGTAGTCAGATATGTTGAATCAAAGAGTCGTCATGCTATAGTCAGATATGTTGAACCAAATAGTCGGTATGCTGTAGTCAGATATGTTGAATCAAATAGTCGTCATGCTGTAGTCAGATATGTTGAACCAAATTGTCGTCATGCTGTAGTCAGATATGTTGAATCAAATAGTCGTTATGCTGTAGTCAGATATGTTGAATCAAATAGTCGTTATGCTGTAGTCAGATATGTTGAACCAAATAGTCGTTATGCTGTAGTCAGATATGTTGAATCAAATTGTCGTTATGCTGTAGTCAGATATGTTGAACCAAATAGTCGTTATGCTTTAGTCAGATATGTTGAACCAAATAGTCGTCATGCTGTAGTCAGATATGTTGAACCAAATAGTCGTTATTCTACAGTCAGATATGTAGAACCAAATAGTCGTCATGCTGTAGTAAGATATGTTGAACCAAATATTCGTTATGCTGTAGTCAGATATGTTGAACCAAATAGTCGTTATGCTACAGTCAGATATGTAGAACCAAATAGTCGTCACGCTGTAATCAGATATGTTGAACCAAATAGTCGTTATGCTACAGTCAGATATTTAGAACCCAATATTCGTCATGCTGTAATCAGATATGTTGAACCAAATAGTCGCCATGCTGTAATCAGATATGTTGAACCAAATATTCGCCATGCTGTAATCAGATATGTTGAACCAAATATTCGCCATGCTGTAGTCAGATATGTTGAACCAAATATTCGCCATGCTGTAATCAGATATGTTGAACCAAATATTCGCCATGCTGTAGTCAGATATGTTCAACCAAATGACGGGAATATCACAGTTTGATTTTAACTTCAATACAAACAATTTTCGCCATTTAACATCTTTTTAAGGGTTGACTGTGAAAAGGAATAATTCTTTTAGGTGGAAAAGGATGTTGAAAGCATTAATGAGTAAGAGAGAGAGAGAGAGAGAGAGAGAGGGATGGACAGAGAGCGCGGGAGGGTGAGAGAGAGGGAGAGAGAGCACGGGAGGGAGAGAGAGAGCGGGAGGGAGAGAGAGCGAGAAAGAGAGAGATAGAGAAAGAGAGGGAAAGAAAGCTTTGATTTTATTTCATTCTCGTCATGCATCCAACCTCCAACCTCCGGACGTTAGTATGCATATTATTAAAGAGAAATGACACGTTTATCTATCATGTAAACGGTTAATCACAATAAGGAAACCTCTAATTTGGAAGATCACAGATGACACAGCCAAATAGAATGCAGGGTAGTGTAATACTGAAGAAGTGACAAGTGCATGATGATGGTCGGCTGTGAGACATGACTAAAGCACTGGTACGGCACATGTACTTGGTCGGGAGCCAATAGGTGAACTGTAGCGGAACAATTCTCGTGGGCATTATCATCTCAATGGAGGACCGGCCGAGGGTTGGAGAAGGTGACTTCTGTGTTACCAGTTTGAATAGATACAAGACCAGGTGGAGATTTTGCAGTCATCAGACTAACATAAAGAACTAAAGAGAGTTCTCTTGTTTGTTAAAGAGAATGATTTAATCAAAGTCTCACTGAGACGATTTCTCGTTCATTCTCCGAGAAATGTTGTGCAAAGATGGGATGAATGAGATTAGGTCTAGGTCAGCTGTGGAGAATTGACAAGTGCGAGAAGAGCCCAGTCAGTGTTTGCGAAATTGGAAATAGACCAGCTAAACATGAGATGGGGTGTGAGGTTACAAGTAACAAACGATGTTGAACAATGACTTACAAAAGGTGAGAAATTGCAAGTTACACGCTACACTTCTAGACGTCATATAGTTCTTGGACGTGACCTACAAGACAGCAGCTGTCCCAGGACAAGAATGTGACCGCAAGATCGCTTTATGGTACACTCACCCATGACCTGCTTGTGAAAGTTCTGGTTTTTTTTTTTAAATATTATTGTTTTCGATGGCGTCTTGCAATTATTAATGCTGTCGTTTATGATAGTGGCTATTGTGGTTTTTCATCCCCGTCTTCTTTTCTTCATCATATTTTACTATTACCACCACTGCCACTAATACTATTACTTCTATTACTATTAATATTACTTGTACTACTATGACTATTACAACTTCTACTAAAACTAAAACTACTTCTACTACTATTCTACTACCTACTACTATTCTACTACCTACTACTATTCTACTACCTACTACTATTCTACTCCCTACTACTATTCTACTCCCTACTACTATTCTACTACCTACTACTATTCTACTACCTACTACTATTCTACTACAGCTACAAATTACTTAAACTATTATTCTTTCTTCTTTTCTCTTTCTCACTGATACCGAAAAGGTGTCGTGGGTATACCATTTGTTGTTCTTGAGCAGCTAGAACTGTCTGTAGTCATTTTCCTTTGTTGTTACATGTCTCTGTCACTGCATCTATCCATCTTCTTCTGGGTCTTCCTCTTGGTCTTTTTCCATGCATTCTCGAGAAGAACGCCCTTGATGGCGATTGGTAAGGATTCATTCTGACCAGGTGGCCAAACCATTTAAGTTGTTGTTGTTCTATATATTCTTGGCAGGGTTTTATTCCTACCATTTTTCTTATGGTTTCATTTGGTATTCTATTTCTTCTTGTGTTGTTTGTTACTTTTCTCAAGCATCGCATCTCACATGTATTGATCTTTCTTAAATGTGATTTAGAAAGGGTCCATGTTTGACTTTCATAGCACAAAGTTGGTATGAAAATGCTATTTATAATTTATCAACTATTATTACTACTAATTCTACTACAGCTAAAAATAACTTCAACCGTTATTACTACTAATTCTACTACAGCTAAAAACTACTTCAACTATTATTACTAATATTCTACTACAGCTAAAAATGACTTCAACTATTATTACTACTATTCTACTACAACTAAAAATGACTTCAACTATTATTACTACTAATTCTACTACAGCCAAACACTACTTCAACTATTATTAGTGCTAATTCCCATCACCATCTTGAGGGTACCATACCGGTTGGCGTAGGCGATAATGCCCTTCCACAATCTTCTATCTACAGTGCATCGTATCAGTTCTGTTGTTGACTGTTTTCCATGCCATGACTTCAAGCTATCCAGTATTTTCTCTCTTTGTCGTCCGCGATCTCTCTTTCCTTTTATTTTGCCAGTTGTAACCAAGTATTCCAATTTTCCTCATCTTATGATGTGCCCGAAAAATGTTGATTGTTTCTTTCTGATGTTTTTTAGGAGCTCCCTTTTTTCTATTGATCTTTTTGAGAATTTCCTCATTGGTCTCTTTAGCTGTCCAGGGAACTTTCAACATTCTTCTGAGAAATCCCATCTCTGTGACCTCTAATCGTCTTTTCATCTGTTTGTCCACTGTCCATGATTCGCTTCCATGGGTCAGATGTGGCTCTATATAGCACCAATGCACTCTCTTTCTCACTTCAATTGACATAGATTTGTTGCATAAAATATTTTTCATTTTCTGAAATGCTATTTTGGCCTGAGCTATTCTGCTTTCTATTTCTGTGGTGCATCTTCCATCTGGTGTTATTATTGTGACCAAGTATTTGAAGGGTTGCACTTGTTTTATATTTGTCCTGCTTATTTTTATTCTGCACGATGGTGATGATTGTTTCTTCAATATGACCATTACTTCTTTGTTCTTACTATTCAACTCTGCGAGCACGAATTTGTGAACGAACTATTGTAACCATAATTTTTATAGACCTTAGGCACATGACTTTTGGGGTAATATTGTCGTTATTACGGCCTTGTCGCTTTACTTTACAAGAAAATATCAGGTACCCATTTAAGGCTGGGTGAACCCTGAAGCCGTCGATCAAGATCGAACCCTACCTCTTGTCCTTTGTAGCCCGGTTCACTAACCACTGAGCTATCGCGGCTTCCTAATTTAAAAAAGAATTCCAAGTTATTTTTTGTTTCAATTTTCAGCCCGTGCAGCGGCATACGGCTTAGTGTCTTCCAGTTTCAAGGACATTATTTTTGTGCTTAAATTGAGTATCTAGCGTGTTTCGATCGGCCCAATCATCCTACCTTGGAATCTTTGGATCTATCCACACTGGATTCCTCAGCTTCTGTCGTTTATTAGCGGATTGCGTCACATTGTATTTTGCACCTTGTGGTCTATTTGCTCCAGACTGCTTCTTTGTTGTTTTGATTCTCTTTAGCCTTTTGCAAGTCAGCACTTTATTGTCATTTATTTATATTTTTATTGGGGGGAGGGGGGTATTTTAAAAATATTTTATTCATTTATTTAATTTTTTTTTGGTTGGGGGGTGGGGGTGTTTTTTTAACAGGGGGGGGGGGGGTGACTGGTGATCTGGTTGTAAGATGTGGACCCCTGAACAGGTAGGTCCAGGGTTCGATTGCCACCAGGGATTGTGTGAATTTTTCTCTTCAAATACGTGGTTTCTTCGTGGCTACCCTCTCCGAGATCTAATGTGCCCCTCTCGGATAACGGCGAAACAATAACAGGAGATACCGTGTCCACTATTCGCACGTCAAAGACCCTGGCAGTTACAACTTAAAACTGTCGGCCAAAAATTGCCACTGCTCGGGCAATACACCATTAAGCTATTATAATTCTATCCGTGCCAAAGACGGATGTGCCGGACCGAAAGTTTCGGATTTCGCGACTTGTCGTAAACTAGTGACATAAAGTATCCACACTCACTAAATGGGTGAACGCTATGATGAAGAAAAAGAAGTATTTTATTGTAGCCAGCGTTGGTGATGTAGCTCTGTTCATGTAATAAGTATCACTGCAGTCGAACATTTTCCATATCCGCTCCATTCATGTCACAGCTTCCGTCAAGAAGGGGCGGCAAATTCTGTTCACATGGTTGCCTACCGTGCAGCCCTCGGCTCGGATCACAAGCGACGATTCAAATCGAATTCCATACAATAGAGAGTAGGTAGTCACTTCCTACAAATAAACTTAATTAGTCTCTTCCACCTGCAGGAGTTTACTAAGCTAAAGAGTTTCTCCTACCTGCAGGAGTTTATCAAGCTAACATGTTTTTCCTACCCTCAGGAGTTAACAAGCTAACGTGTCTCTCCTACCTGTAGGGGTTTACCAATCTAAAGAATCTCTTCTACCGGCAGGAGTTTACCAAGCTAACGAATCTCTTCTACATGGAGGAGCTTACCAAGCTAACGAACCTCTCCTACATGGAGGAGTTTACCAAGCTAACGAATCTCTCCTACTTGGAGGAGTTTACCAAGCTAACAAACCTCTTCTACATGGAGGAGTTTACCAAGCTAACGAACGTCTCCTACAT
The DNA here is from genome assembly GCA_032433765.1 of Megaustenia siamemsis. NCBI lineage: Eukaryota > Metazoa > Mollusca > Gastropoda > Stylommatophora > Ariophantidae > Megaustenia > Megaustenia siamemsis. The sequence goes on along the minus strand of JAVIAB010000050.1, from coordinate 38,962,774 downwards.
GGAGGAGTATACCAAGCTAAAGAATCTCTCCTACATGGAGGAGTTTACCAAGCTAACGAATCTCTCCTACATGGAGTTTACCAAGCTAACGAATCTCTCCTACATGGAGGAGTTTACCAAGCTAACAAATCTCTCCTCCTTGGAAGAGTTTACGAAGCTAACGAATCTCTCCTACATGGAGGAGTTTACCAAGCTAACGAATCTCTCCTACATGGAGGAGTTTCTAAGCTAACAAATCTCTCCTACATGGAGGAGTTTACCAAGCTAACGAATCTCTCCTACATGGAGGAGTTTACTAAGCTAACAAATCTCTCCTACATGGAGGAGTTTACCAAGCTAACGAATCACTCCTACCTGCAGGAGTTTAAAAAGCTAACGAGTCTCTCCTACATGGAGGAGTTTAACAAGCTAACGAATCGTTCCTACATGGAGGAGTTTACCAAGCTAACGAATCTCTCCTAACTGCAGGAGTTTACCAAGCTAACGAATCTCTCCTACATGGAGGAGTTTACCAAGCTAACGAATCTCTCCCTACTTCAGGAGTTTACCAAGCTAACTAATCTCTCCTACATGGAGGAGTTAACCAAGCTAACGAATTTCTCCCTACTTCAGGAGTTTACCAAGCTAACGAATCTCTCCTACATGGAGTTTACCAAGCTAACGAGTCTCTCCTACGTGGAGGAGTTTACCAAGCTAACGTGTCTCTCCTACATGGAGGAGTTTATCAAGCAAACGAGTCTCTCTTACATGGAGGAGTTTACCAAGCTAACGAATCTCTCCTACATAGAGAAGTTTACCAAGCTAAAGAATCTCTCCTACATAGAGGAGTTTACCAAGCTAACGAATCTCTCCTACATAGAGGAGTTTACCAAGCTAAAGAATCTCTCCTACATAGAGGAGTTTACCAAGCTAACGAATCTCTCCTACATGGAGGAGTTTACCAAGCTAACGAATCTCTCCTACATGGATGAGTTTACCAAGCTAACGAGTCTCTCCTACATGGAGGAGTTTACCAAGCTAACGAATCTCTCCTACATGGAGGGGTTTACCAAGCTAACTAGTCTCTCCTACATGGAGGAGTTTACCAAGCTAACGAATGTCTCCTACATGGAGGAGTTGACCAAGCTAACTAGTCTCTCCTACATGGAGGAGTTTAGCAAGCTAACGAGTCTCTCCTACATGGAGGAGTTTACCAAACGAACGAGTCTCTCCTACATGGAGGAGTTTACCAAGCTACCGAATCTCACCTACATGGAGGAGTTTACCAAGCTAACGAATCTCTCCTACATGGAGAAGTTTACCAATGCTAACGAATCTCTCCTACATGGAGAAGTTTACCAATGCTAACGAATCTCTCCTACATGGAGGAGATTACCAAGATAACTAGTCTCTCCTACATGGAGGAGTTTACCAAGCTAACGAATCTCTCCTATATGGAGGAGTTTACCAAGCTAACGAATCTCTCCTACATGGAGGAGTTTACCAAGCTAACGAATCTCTCCTACACGGAGGAGTTTAAAAAGCTAACGAGTCTCTCCTACATGGAGGAGTTGACCAAGCGAGCGAGTCTCTCCTACATGGAGGAGTTTACCAAGCTAACGAATCTCTCCTACATGGAGGAGTTTACCAAGCTAACGAATCTCTCCTACACGGAGGAGTTTAAAAAGCTAACGAGTCTCTCCTACATGGAGGAGTTGACCAAGCGAACGAGTCTCTCCTACATGGAGGAGTTTACTAAGCTAACGAATCTATCCTACATGGAGGAGTTTACCAAGCTAACTAGTCTCTTCTACATGGAGGAGTTTATTAAGCTAACGAGTCTCTCCTACATGGAAGAGTTTACTAAGCTAACGAGTCTCTCCTACATGGAGGAGTTTATTAAGCTAACGAGTCTCTCCTACATGAAGAAGTTTACTAAGCTAACGAGTCTCTCCTACATGGAGGAGTTTATTAAGCTAACGAGTCTCTCCTACATGGAGGAGTTTACTAAGCTAACGAGTCTCTCCTACATGAAGGAGTTTATTAAGCTAACGAGTCTCTCCTACATGGAGGAGTTTACTAAGCTAACGAGTTTCTCCTACATGGAGGAGTTTACTAAGCTAACGAGTCTCTCCTACATGGAGGAGTTTACCAAGCTTACGAACCTCTCCTACATGGAGGAGTTTAAAAAGCTAACGAGTCTCTCCTACATGGAGGAGTTTAACAAGCTAACGAATCTTTCCTACATGGAGGAGTTTACCAAGCTAACGAATCTCTCCTAACTGCAGGAGTTTACCAAGCTAACGAATCTCTCCTACATGGAGGAGTTTACCAAGCTAACGAATCTCTCCCTACTTCAGGAGTTTACTAAGCTAACTAATCTCCCCTACATGGAGGAGTTAACCAAGCTAACGAATTTCTCCCTACTTCAGGAGTTTACCAAGCTAACGTGTCTCTCCTACATGGAGGAGTTTATCAACCAAACGAGTCTCTCTTACATGGAGGAGTTTACCAAGCTAACGAATCTCTCCTACATGGAGGAGTTTATTAAGCTAACGAATCTATCCTACATGGAGGAGTTTACCAAGCTAACGAATTTCTCCTACATGGAGGAGTTTACCAAGCTAATGAATCTCTCCTACATAGAGGAGTTTACCAAGCTAACGAATCTCTCCTACATGGATGAGTTTACCAAGCTAACGAGTCTCTCCTACATGGAGGAGTTTACCAAGCTAACGAATCTCTCCTACATGGAGGGGTTTACCAAGGTAACTAGTCTCTCCTACATGGAGGAGTTTACCAAGCTAGCGAATGTCTCCTACATGGAGGAGTTGACCAAGCTAACTAGTCTCTCCTACATGGAGGAGTTTAGCAAGCTAACGAGTCTCTCCTACATGGAGGAGTTTACCAAACGAACGAGTCTCTCCTACATGGAGGAGTTTACCAAGCTACCGAATCTCACCTACATGGAGGAGTTTACCAAGCTAACGAATCTCTCCTACATGGAGAAGTTTACCAATGCTAACGAATCTCTCCAACACGGAGGAGTTTAAAAAGCTAACGAGTCTCTCCTACATGGAGGAGTTTACCAAGCGAACAAGTCTCTCCTACATGGAGGAGTTTACCAAGCTACCGAATCTCACCTACATGGAGGAGTTTACCAAGCTAACGAATCTCTCCTACATGGAGAAGTTTACCAATGCTAACGAATCTATCCTACATGGAGGAGTTTACCAAGCTAACGAATTTCTCCTACATGGAGGAGTTTACCAAGCTAACGAATCTATCCTACATGGAGGAGATTACCAAGCTAACGAATTTCTCCTACATGGAGGAGTTTACCAAGCTAATGAATCTCTCCTACATAGAGGAGTTTACCAAGCTAACGAATCTCTCCTACATGGATGAGTTTACCAAGCTAACGAGTCTCTCCTACATGGAGGAGTTTACCAAGCTAACGAATCTCTCCTACATGCAGGGGTTTACCAAGGTAACTAGTCTCTCCTACATGGAGGAGTTTACCAAGCTAACGAATGTCTCCTACATGGAGGAGATGACCAAGCTAACTAGTCTCTCCTACATGGAGGAGTTTAGCAAGCTAACGAGTCTCTCCTACATGGAGGAGTTTACCAAACGAACGAGTCTCTCCTACATGGAGGAGTTTACCAAGCTACCGAATCTCACCTACATGGAGGAGTTTACCAAGCTAACGAATCTCTCCTACATGGAGGAGTTTTACAAGTTAACGAGTCTCTCCTACATGGATGAGTTTACTAAGCTAACTAGTCTCTCCTACATGGAGGGGTTTACTAAGCTAACGAATCTCTCCTACATGGAGGGGTTTACCAAGGTAACGAGTCTCTCCTACATGGAGGAGTTTACCAAGCTAACGAATGTCTCCTACATGGAGGAGTTGACCAAGCTAACTAGTCTCTCCTACATGGAGGAGTTTAGCAAGCTAACGAGTCTCTCCTACATGGAGGAGTTTACCAAACGAACGAGTCTCTCCTACGTGGAGGAGTTTACCAAGCTACCGAATCTCACCTACATGGAGGAGTTTACCAAGCTAACGAATCTCTCCTACATGGAGAAGTTTACCAATGCTAACGAATCTCTCCAACACGGAGGAGTTTAAAAAGCTAACGAGTCTCTCCTACATGGAGGAGTTTACCAAGCGAACGAGTCTCTCCTACATGGAGGAGTTTACTAAGCTAACGAATCTATCCTACATGGAGGAGTTTACCAAGCTAACTAGTCTCTTCTACATGGAGGAGTTTATTAAGCTAACGAGTCTCTCCTACATGGAGGAGTTTACTAAGCTAACGAGTCTCTCCTACATGGAGGAGTTTATTAAGCTAACGAGTCTCTCCTACATGGAGAAGTTTACTAAGCTAACGAGTCTCTCCTACATGGAGGAGTTTATTAAGCTAACGAGTCTCTCTTGCATGGAGGAGTTTACTAAGCTAACGAGTCTCTCCTACATGGAGGAGTATATTAAGCTAACGAGTCTCTCCTACATGGAGGAGTTTACTAAGCTAACGAGTTTCTCCTACATGGAGGAGTTTACTAAGCTAACGAGTCTCTCCTACATGGAGGAGTTTACCAAGCTAACGAACCTCTCCTACATGGAGGAGTTTACCAAGATAACGAACCTTTCCTACATGGAGGAGTTTACCAAACTAACCAATCTCTACTACATGGAGGAGTTTACCAAGCTAACGAGTCTCTCCTACATGGAGGAGTTTATTAAGCTAACGAGTCTCTCCTACATGGAGGAGTTTACTAAGCTAACGAGTCTCTCCTACAAGGAGGAGTTTACTAAGCTAACTAGTCTCTCCTACATGGAGGGGTTTACTAAGCTAACTAGTCTCTCCTACATGGAGGAGTTTACTAAGCTAACGAATCTCTCCGACATGGAGGAGTTTAACAAGTTAACGAGTCTCTCCTACATGGAGGAGTTTACTAAGCTAACGAGTCTCTCCTACATGGAGGAGTTTACTAAGCTAACGAATCTCTCCGACATGGAGGAGTTTAACAAGTTAACGAGTCTCTCCTACATTGAGGAGTTTACTAAGCTAACGAGTCTCTTCTACATGGAGGAGTTTAATAAGTTAACGAGTCTCTCCTACATGGAGGAATTTAACAACCTAACGAGTCTCTCCTACATGGAGGAGTTTACCAAGCTAACGAATCTCTCCTACATGGAGGAGTTTTAGAAGTTAACGAGTCTCTCCTACATGGATGAGTTTAACAAGCTAACGAGTCTCTCCTAAATGGAGGAGTTTACCAAGCTAACGAATCTCTCCTACATGGAGCAGTTTAACAAGCTAACGAGTCTCTCCTACATGGAGGAGTTTACCAAGCTAACGAATCTCTCCTACATGGAGAAGTTTAGTAAGCTAACGAGTCTCTCCTACATGGTGGAGTTTAACAAGCTAACGAGTCCCTCCTACATGGAGGAGTTTACTAAGCTAACGAATCTTTTCTACATGGAGAAGTTTAACAAGCTAACGAGTCTCTCCTATATGGAGGAGTTTAACAAGCTAACGAATCTCTCCTACATGGAGAAGTTTACCAAGCTAACGAATCTCTCCTACATGGAGGAGTTTACTAAGCTAACGAATCTCTCCTACATGGAGGAGTTTACCAAGCTAACGAATCTCTCCCTACTTCAGGAGTTTACCAAGCTAACAAATCTCTCCTACATGGAGGAGTTAACCAAGCTAACGAATTTCTCCCTACTTCAGGAGTTTACAAAGCTAACGAATTTCTCCTACATGGAGTTTACCAAGCTAACGAGTCTCTCCTACGTGGAGGAGTTTATTAAGCTAACGTGTCTCTCCTACATGGAGGAGTTTACCAAGCAAACGAGTCTCTCTTACATGGAGGAGTTTACCAAGCTAACGAATCTCTCCTACATGGAGGAGTTTATTAAGCTAACGAATCTCTCCTACATGGAGGAGTTTACCAAGCTAACGAATTTCTCCTACATGGACGAGTTTACCAAGCTAACGAATCTCTCCTACATAGAGGAGTTTACCAAGCTAAGGAATCTCTTCTACATGGAGGAGTTTACCAAGCTAACGAGTCTCTCCTACATGGTGGAGTTTACCAAGCTAACGAATCTCTCCTACATGGATGAGTTTACCAAGCTAGCGAGTCTCTCCTACATGCAGGAGTTTACCAAGCTAACGAATCTCTCCTACATGGAGGGATTTACCAAGCTAACGAATCTCTCCTACATGGAGGAGTTTACCAAGATAACTAGTCTCTCCTACATGGAGGAGTTTACCAAGCTAACGAATCTCTCCTACATGGAGGAGTTTACCAAGCTAACGAATCTCTCCTACATGGAGGAGTTTACCAAGCTAACGAATCTCTCCTACATGGAGGAGTTTACCAAGCTAACGAATCTCTCCTACACGGTGGAGTTTAAAAAGCTAACGAGTCTCTCCTACATGGAGGAGTTTACCAAGCGAACGAGTCTCTCCTACATGGAGGAGTTTACTAAGCTAACGAATCTCTCCTACATGGAGGAGTTTACCATGCTAACTAGTCTCTTCTACATGGAGGAGTTTATTAAGCTAACGAGTCTCTCCTACATGGAGGAGTTTACTAAGCTAACGAGTCTCTCCTACATGGAGGAGTTTATTAAGCTAACGAGTCTCTCCTACATGGAGGAGTTTACTAAGCTAACGAGTTTCTCCTACATGGAGGAGTTTACTAAGCTAACGAGTCTCTCCTACATGGAGGAGTTTACCAAGCTAACGAACCTCTCCTACATGAAGGAGTTTACCAAGCTAACGAACCTTTCCTACATGGAGGAGTTTACCAAGCTAAAGAATCTCTCCTACATGGAGGAGTTTACCAAGCTAACGAACCTATCCTACATGGAGGAGTTTACCAAGCTAACGAGTCTCTCCTACACGGAGGAGTTTAACAAGCTAACGAGTCTCTCCTACATGGAGGAGTTTATTAAGCTAACGAGTCTCTCCTACATGGAGGAGTTTACTAAGCTAACGAGTCTCTCCTACAAGGAGGAGTTTACTAAGCTAACTAGTCTCTCCTACATGGAGGAGTTTACTAAGCTAACTAGTCTCTCCTACATGGAGGAGTTTACGAAGCTAACGAATCCCTCCTACATGGAGGAGTTTAACAAGTTAACGAGTCTCTCCTACATGGAGGAGTTTAACAAGCTAACGAGTCTCTCCTACATGGAGGAGTTTAACAACCTAACGAGTCACTCCTACATGGAGGAGTTTACCAAGCTAACGAATCTCTCCTACAAGGTAGGAGTTTAACAAGTTAACGAATCTCTCCTACATGGATGAATTTAACAAGCTAACGAATCTCTCCTACATGGAGCAGTTTAACAAGCTAACGAGTCTCTCCTACATGGAGGAGTTTACCAAGCTAACGAATCTCTCCTACATGGAGGAGTTTAGCAAGCTAACGAGTCTCTCCTACATGGAGGAGTTTAACAAGCTAACGAGTCTCTCCTACATGGAGGAGTTTACCAAGCTAACGAATCTTTCCTACATGGTGAAGTTTAACAAGCTAACGAGTCTCTCCTATATGGAGGAGTTTAACAAGCTAACGAATCTCTCCTACATGGAGGAGTTTACCAAGCTAACGAATCTCTCCTACATGGAGGAGTTTACTAAGCTAACTAATCTCTTCTACATGGAGGAGTTTACCAAGCTATCGAATCTCTCCTACATGGAGGAGTTTACTAAGCTAACGAATCTCTTCTACATGGAGGAGTTTACCAAGCTAACGAATCTCTCCTACATAGAGGAGTTTACTAAGCTAACGAATCTCTTCTACATGGAGGAGTTTACCAAGCTAACGAATCTCTCCTACATGGAGGAGTTTACTAAGCTAACGAATCTCTTCTACATGGAGGAGTTTACCAAGCTAACGATCCTCTCCTACATGGAGGAGTTTACCAAGCTAACGAATCTCTCCTACATGGAGGAGTTTACCAAGCTAACGAGTCTCTCCTACATGAGGGAGTTTACCAAGCTAACGAATCTCTCCTACATGGAGGAGTTTACCAAGCTAACGAGTCTCTCCTACATGGAGGAGTTTACCAAGCTAACTAGTCTCTCCTACATGGAGGAGTTTCAACTTTTCTTTCTCTGACATGACGGGTGGCCTATATTGCTCAACCTACATGGAGGAGTTTCAACCTTTCTTTCTCTGACATGACGGGTGGCCTATATTGCTCAACCTACATGGAGGAGTTTCAACCTTTCTTTCTCTGACATGACGGGTGGCCTTTATTGCTCAACCTACATGGAGGAGTTTCAACTTTTCTTTCTCTGACATGACGGGTGGCCTATATTGTTCAACCTACATGGAGGAGTTTCAACCTTTCTTTCTCTGACATGACGGATGGCCTATATTACTCAACCTACATGAAGGAGGTTCAACCTTTCTTTCTCTGACATGACGAGTGGCCTATATTACTCAACCTACATGGAGGAGTTTCAACCTTTCTTTCTCTGACATGACGGGTGGCCTATATTACTCAACCTACATTGAGGAGTTTCAACTTTTCTTTTTCTGACATGACGGGTGACCTATATTGCTCAACCTACATGGAGGAGTTTCAACTTTTCTTTTTCTGACATGACGGGTGGCCTATATTGCTCAACCTACATGCATTTTTATTTTTAATTTGTTACCTTCGGCCTTGCTTTTCCAGGTCTCATTATATTACAATATTACCTTCCCATCCTAATTCTGCCCCATTTATCACCCTTCCACGTGTTAGTTCAATTATTATTGTTCTTTCTACTAACTCCACGCATCCATCTCACATTCACGCAGTCAATTCAAAAGCTTAGACTTCTATCCACCTATACCACCGCCCACTCCTGTCCTCGCCAGTGCTAAAAAAAAAAAAAAACAAGGAAATTCTAAAGCTCAGTAACCATAATCCAAGCCTTTATGCAAGTAACGGTTATCTTATCTTAGCTCTATTCACTGGTCAAATTCCCCATTCAGAAAAGCAGCGGGAGGGAGAGAACTGGTGATCACATTTCTGAAAGAAAGTCCCTTCCATTTTTTAAAATAAAAATATTTAAAGCTCCATTATGGCTTTCTTCGCCACCCTTGACTATTTCGTGTACTTGTTTGATTATAATGCAAACTTTGAGTCACGTGTACAACCAGGCCACATCGCCGTGACTTGACCCTGGCAGGTGACACTCTTCAACGATGAGAAATACTCCTTTTCCTCTGCCTTCATTATTAGCATTCATTACGTATTTTTTTTCTTCTCAGTCCCATTTCTCTTTTCAATACAACGATAATATTTCACTCTTCGTATATTTGTTGAGTCCCTGTAATACGGACACAATTATCGCCCAGCTTTTATATCAATGGCCAGATAAACAGATAATTGAAAAGACAATTATTTAATTCGAAGCTTTGTTTTCCTATGTTTTACCTCCTAAAAAAGACACTTTATAGCTACATATAGCATTGCTTATTAAGAAATTGCTATAATGTGATATGAGAGTAAAGGTACTAGGCATATGGGCAATGTGGTGTTTGTGGCAGTGTTTCTCCATGAAAAAGTAAAAAAGTAGTAAAGAGTCCCTGTCACGCCAAGTGGCGTATAGGGAATATGGTGTTAGTGACTATAAATTTTACAGACCTTCCGCACATGATTTTTAGGGTAATGTGGTCGGTATTACGTCCGTGACTCTTCACTTTCCCAGAAAAAAAATCCAGTACCCATTACTACTGAGTTAAGTGCTCTGTGCACACTGTGAGCTGTGCGTTTCATCTGTTTTGATTGTGTTTCGCTATTTCGATTGTTTACGATGAATGATGATATCGTATGATGGAGAACAGATGGCTGTGTTAACTTTCTGTGCTGTTTCGCCTTATGTCTTTTAACGTGTGCTGAGACTGCTATGATGGGGACTACATCTACCTTTCTTTGTTTGGGAGATGAGTAAGTAATTCGGATGATTCCACTGGCACGGGCGGTTGAGCAATTATGGATTTTAATTCGTTTGCAGTGATACCGGGGACTTCCATAACCATAACCATAACATAAAGTACAATGTTTGAAGCAAAGAAAATATATAATACAAGTCTGTACAGGAAGACAGCACAAATGTAGCTCATTGACTTCAATCTGTTTGCAGCAATATCAACTCGTATAGTGTTGTCACAGCACAAGTTATCTGATACCGTCGGTGCGTGAAATTCTTTGTGGACTTGCAATGCAGCGTTCCTGCCTTGAATACATCACGCGTCATTGATCTAACTTTGCTTGAAAGAAGACACCGACAGAAAACAGCTTTCCGAGCTGCTCAGAGGTTTATTTTGTGAAATGAACTGATGCTGTACTATGAATGTCGTGTAATGCGGTTTCAATGACTGAAACTCCTGCCTGATGATAAGATCTGCTGATTACCTCCATCATACAGCGGTCATGTCTCCATAGGAAGTTCATGTTCAAGTTTAAGATGTTTTTTTTGTTTGCCATCCTCCAGCTTAAGGACACCTGTCTTTCCGCTTATTGCAACGTAGTGGTGTTCGCAATGGTTTATGAGTTGTCAATGTAATCTTTATTGAGAGCTCCATTTGTGGAGCTTTGAAGGAAGTAGAGACATCATTAAGTGTCGACTATTAAGGAAAATAGAAAGATGATGTTCAACAGTTTCGAAAGAATGCGTCCACATTTGACATCGTGGACTGTGTTTTTAATGTAATCCGATAAAGTGACAGTCAAGATGTCGTCTATTTTTAGTGCGAATTTTAATATTTGTTCTCATACTTCTTTTTAAAGAGTCGATTCTTGAAACAAAGTCGGCCTATGTGTAGACCTCTCTCCTAGTATTTCAATCTAACAAAAATGTATTGAATAAAAAAAAGAGTGTCCCATAGGATATAATGTATTATGGAAGGTGGCATTAAACTACATCGCAGTAGGTATTGGTAGATGGCGATGCCGGTGTTGTCTATCTGCCTCGCTGTTATTACCTTCTCCATATCTCTATGAACCAAGTACTCTTTCTTTATTCAGCTGGTTTGAATTGAGCGCGCCACCGTGCGTCAGTTTGCGGAGATGTTCAAGCTTCCGTTTTTACCAAGACGCAGCCCTATATAATGCGTCATGTTAATTTAATTTTTCAATTTAAAAAATATGTCTTTCTCGTGATTGTCGTCATCATCATCATATTCATAATATTCAGTAGATGACATGTTTCTTTAGTCAATATGGATTAACCCTCAGTCCATCAGGGTTGTCTGCCCCAATATTAGATACTTCATATTTCAGAACACAAATTTGATTTCCACATCCCGTTACCATAGGAACTGTTGGGGCACTACTGACAGACTTCATTAACCTTACATATTGATCTCTATCTAGCTCTATCTACAGTTATTCTTTGGGACACTGCGAATTCGAGGCATATCTTTTCTCTGGGATTGTCTTCCCATCTCTTTCTCTGTTTCCTCCTTCTTTCTCTTTTTCATATTTCTCCGAAGAACAATCCTTGACCGGCCAGAGGATCGAGATGCGTGGCCAAACCATTCCATTTTTGCATTCCTCTACAATAGCCAAAATATATCTTGTATTCCGATTCATTGTATCCTTCTACGATCTTTTTTCACTCATGATATTACCCAAGTGAGAGATCAATATGTATCTGATTTATTGTTTGCAGTTAACGATAAACGTATCAATGAGAGAAAAGAGAGAGATATAGGGAGACTGTGTTTAGTTTACCAAAGTGTATGTTTTTCGTATATTACTACACTTTGTAGACTAGCACCACGGTGTCACAGTTGCAGTGTCAAGATGGCCACCTCATATGAGACATTTAACAATCGGGAGAAGCGCGGCATCATTTTTTTTTCTGGCAGTAAAGAAGCCAATTAGTGATTCATGAACGTATAAACAGACTTTGTAAACTGATAGACAGGAAGAGATGATGGACGGACAGGAAGAGATGATGGACGGACAGGAAGAGATGATGGACGGACAGGAAGAGATGATGGACGGACAGGAAGAGATGATTGACGGACAGGAAGAGATGATGGACGGACAGAAAGAGATGATGGACGGACAGGAAGATATGATGAACGGACATGAAGAGATGATGGACGGACAGGAAGAGATGATGGACGGACAGGAAGAGATGATGGACAGACAGGAAGAGATGATGGACGGACAGGAAGAGAGGATGGACGGACAGGAAGAGATGATGGACGAACAGGAAGAGATGATGGACGGACAGGAAGAGATGATGGACGGACAGGATGAGATGATGAACAGACAGGAAGAGATGATGGACGGGCGGAAGAGATGATGGACTGGCGGAAGAGATGATGGACGGACAAGATGAGATGATGGACAGATGTGATGAGATGATGGACAGACAGGAAGAGATGATGGACAGAGAGGAAGAGATGATGGACGAACTGGAAGAGATAATGGACGGACAGGATGAGATGATGAACAGACAGGAAGAGATGATGGACGGGCGGAAGAGATGATGGACGGGCGGAAGAGATGATGGACGGACAAGATGAGATGATGGACAGATGTGATGAGATGATGGACAGACAGGAAGAGATGATGGACAGACAGGAAGAGATGATGGACGGACAGGAAGAGATGATGTACGGACGGAAGAGAGGATGGACAGACAGGAAGAGTTGATAAACGGACAGGAAGAGATGATGGACAGACTGGAAGAGATGATGGACAGACAGGAAGAGATGATTGACAGACAGGAAAAGATGATGGACAGACAGGAAGAGATGATGGACAGACAGGAAGAGATGATGGACAGACAGGAAGAGATGATGGACGGACGGAAGAGAGGATGGACAGACAGAAAAAGATGATGAACGGACAGGAAGAGATGATGGACAGACAGGAAGAGATGATGGACAGACAGTAAGAGATGGTGGACAGACAGGAAGAGAGGATGGACGGACGGAAGAGAGGATGGACATAAAGAAAGAGATGATGGACAGACAGGAAGAGAGGATGGACGGGCGGAAGAGAGGATGGACAGATAGGAAGAGAGGATGGACGGACGGAAGAGACGATGGACAGATAGGAAGAGATGATGGACAGACAGGAAGAGATGATGGACGGACACGAAGAGATGATGGACAGACAGGAAGAGATGATGGACAGACAGGAAGAGATGATGGAAGGACAGGAAAAGATGATGGACAGGCAGGAAGAGATGATGGACAGACAGGAAGAGATGTTGGATAGACAGGAAGAGATGATGAACAGACAGGAATAGATGATGGACAGACAGGAAGATATGATGGACAGACAGGAAGAGATGATGGACGGACAGGAAGAGATGATGGACGGACGAAAGAGAGGATGGACAGACAGGAAGAGATGATGGACAGACGGAAGAGATGATGGACAGACAGGAAGAGATGATGGACAGACAGGAAGAGATGATGGACAGACAGGAAGAGATGATGGACAGACAGGAAGAGATGATAGACAGACAGGAAGAGATGATGGACGGACCGAAGAGATGATGGACGGACGGAAGAGATGATGGACGGACGGAAGAGAGGATGGACGGACGGAAGAGAGGATGGACATATAGGAAGAGATGTTGGACAGACAGGAAGAGATGATGGACGGACGGAAGAGAGGACGGACAGACAGGAAGAGATGATGGACGGAGAGAGGATGGACAGACAGGAAGAGAGGATGGACAGACAGGAAGAGATGATGGACGGACAAGAAGAGATGATGGACATGCAGGAAGAGATGATGGACACGCAGGAAGAGATGATGGACATAAAGGAAGAGATGATGGACAAGCAGGAAGAGATGATGGACAAGCAGGAAGAGATGATGGACAGACAGGAAGAGATGATGGACAAGCAGGAAGAGATGATGGACATAAAGGAAGAGATGATGAACAGGCAAGAAGAGATGATGGACATACAGGAAGAGATGATGGACAGACAGGAAGAAATGATGAACAGGCAAGAAGAGATGATGGACATACAGGAAGAGATGATGGACAAACAGGAAGAGAGGATGGACGGACGGAAGAGAGGATGAACATACAGGAAGAGATGATGGACAGACAGGAAGAGATGATGGACGGACGGAAGAGATGATGGACAGACAGGAAGAGAGGATGGACAGACAGGAAGAGATGATGGACGGACGTAAGAGATGACGGACAGACAGGAAGAGATGATGGACGGACGGAAGAGAGGATGGACAGACAGGAAGAGAGGATGGACAGACAGGAAGAGATGATGGA